>LBNU01017686.1:0-16214 GCA_014162995.1 Artemisia annua
ATTGTAGAGGGTAACAATTCCCCCTTCCACTGGGACTTTTAGCATTCCATGCGCTGTGGATGGTACTGCGCGGAGCGCTGAGATACCTGTTCTCCCGATGATGCCATTGTATGGCGATGGAGATCTGATGACCATGAAGTTCATCCACGCCTTAGTGGAGTGTTCTTCATTGCCGACCTCTACGAGCATGCGTAGTTGTCCTATCGGCCATATCTTCTCCCCTGTGAAACCTGTCAGAGATGTCGCAGCTGGGATTAGCTGGTTTTGAATCTCTTGTTTTAGCCTCTTGAAGCAATGTTCGTACATTATTTCAGCTGAGGCTCCTCCATCGATGTACATGCGGTGGATAACGTGTCCTCCCGCTTGTATTTTGATTGTTAATGGTTCTGCCACTGCGTTGTCCGCAGTTAACTTGGGGAAGGAAATTTCTCTGTGAGTGGAGAACTTTTGTGTCACCTTTTGCTTGACACTGCGTTGCCAGGATTGGATCATATAGATCGTATCCGCCTTGTCTTTAGGTGCATCCTTTTTGTCTCCGCTTCTCCTGTCCTTTCCCTCCTTGATGTTTTTGACTAGGTGGTCCAATCTGCCTTCTTTAACTAATTTTTCAATTAGTTGCTTTAGTTGGACGCAGTCGTTTGTTACGTGTCCTTTTTGCCCATGGTAGTCGCAGTATCCCTTTCCAATGCGCTTTGCTTCCGGTGTGCGTATTGGTGGAGGTTTTGGGAAGTTCGCTCCTTCTGTCACAAATATTTCTCGCAGAGTTTTGGTTAATGGGGTATACTTGTCGTTTCCCCTTGCGCCTCCTTCTTTGCGATAGTTTTTGTTNNNNCGTATATAAGTATAAGAAAAGAAATCATAAGCTCCTGCTGAAATGAAATGTCATCTGTCAAATGAATAAGAGGTCAACGATCAACTGAACAAATATCATAAGTCAACTGAATAACGTACAAGAATCAAATATTAATACGAATCATATAGTAACCAGAATAAGTGAGTTGATAGAACAAAGGTTTTTCTAACGAGATACTCGAATAGACACAAGAAACAAAAGAAAGCCACGAGCCGACCTAACGAGATACTCGAATAGGTCTCCTACCACATAATCACATATCATATATCCGACAAATCAAAGTGCACGAAGAGGGGAGACCTCTAAGTACCAAAATGGAGTAGCTAGCTCCAACGTGAAGAAGTGTAAGCACACACTCACATTCACCCTACACAAAATCCGACATACCTAGGATGCATCCATACGCCCCCTATAAAGCAAATCATACATATCATAATATCCAAGTGATCACATAATATATCCGACAAAATAGGGACGCCGTGGATCAATCACACCTCCACAGAAAGTGTCATGCCATCGGTGCCTCGATGACACGCGCATGGTACCTCCATGAGTAGAATAAAAACTCGGGCATAAGAACAGAACAAATCATATCATATCCAACATCATATCATATCCAACAGAACATATCAAACTGAACTGAATCATATCATAGCAAACGAATAGCAGACAGATATCAAATCATAGAATCATATCAACGAATCATATCACATGGATCAAAGCAAAAGGGATCATAGCAATGGCTCATATCAAAAGGGATCATAGCAAAGTCAAGGATCAAAGAGTCATGAGAAGTCCCTACTTAGAAGGGATAGAATATCTGTACCTTAAACCGCCAACGAAACCATATCATAACATAGGAATAGGAAGTTACTCCATCAGCGAATCTACACGAATTAAGGATTGGCTTATTATCAATAACTTGTTTTAAATCAGATTGCTCGTTTTTGTCGGCTTTCCATTTTTAGTAACTTTCCGTTTTAAGTGAGTTTCCAGTTTTTGTAACTTTCCAAAATTATTAACTTTAGAGAGATAAGTAATATTTAGCCAAACTTAGGGTTTACAAAAGATAATAGATTAACTTAGAGGTGTAATATGACAAATATCCTGGTTTAGGGTCCTATTTGTTATTTTAGCAAAGTCTAAGGTTTAATGTTACAATAGTTGAAGTTAAGGGTCTAGAGTGACAAATTATTAATTAAAATTTTACTAGAATCCATGAATGAATCCCTTCGTTTTGTTTAGTACAGAAAGATAGCCGAAAACGAATACGCACCCTCGGTATCATTAATTCAGCGAGCAAAATAAACAAAACCTTTATGCTTTATTCACATTGGAAAATCACATGTTAAACCTTTCTTGTCTTAATCTAGTCGGACCATACATGAACATGTTTAATTGTTTTCGAAACATGTTTAAACCTTTTTGTGTTAAAACCCATACGAACCTTAAAAGCCATACGAGTATAATATGTTGAACAATAGCCGATTAATCACCATTATTTAGGGTATATATGCCGAGCCTAAAGCCATTCAATAAACGTGGTCAAAACAGAAAATGAAACACCAGGTTGTATAGGTCGATAGATGAGTTTTACCTTCGTTATTTTATGTGACAAATTCGTATAATTATTTGTGATATTAAGATCCGATGATGAAAATGGTAATTAAAACGTGTTCGAAACAGAAAAATTTAAAAAGAATCGAGCAAAAATGGGATTACAATACCCTTGTAGTGTGTTGAAGCAAGAAAACAACCATGATCGAATTACCCATACCAGCCGAACAACAATCCGAAACCCCTCGAACAGAAACCAAAACCCATGTTCGTCGCCCCATTCTCGAATAGAAAACATCATGCACGTCAAACCTTTAGTCGAACTAGAAACCCCCACGCCCAAGGCTTCCTCAGCAAGTCACAAATTAAACTAACCTTCCCGGTACACCATTTGGATCGAACATGAAAATGAAAACAAGAAGAATAGCTACCGGTTTAGTGGTGTTATTGCTTTAGGGTTTTGGAAAGGAGCGTACGTGAATAAATATAATATCATTTGCCAACCGAACTAAGCGAACATAACGGGATTTGGAGGAGAACCGAATCTTCAGGTGGTTAAGGAAAGTCAAAACCGTGTGATAACGTGTGGAATAGATGAAACAAAAAGGAAATTAGATAAAGCCTTGATATGTTCCTATCTCTTTTACTACAAATCTGTAAATTGGTTAAGGAAAGGGTACGTTTGTCGTGTGCAAGAATTACGATGTCTCTTTCAAAACGTGATAGGTACTTAGACAAATAAAATGAATCATGTACAAGGTTAGAATACAATTTAAATCAGGTTACAACATTAGTTATTAAATAAACTTATGTTAATATACATGTTTATTCATTAATACATATTATAAGGTTTTAAATTCTCATTGGTATCCATATGACTTAGGTTAAATTTTCAAATTATATAGAAACTCAGGAAAATGGATTTTAGGGTTTTACAGGGTTTGTTATTTGTATGTCCAATTACGTCATTTTACACTTTTAATTTAAAATTACAGCTAGTTTGCCAAACACTACTATATAAAAAAAAGCTACATTTTTAATTTTTTTTCAGCACCAGCACCAGCATCAGCATCAGCATCAGCATTAGCACCAGCACCAGCAACAGCACCAGCACAAGCAATTTTTGCCAAACACACCCTAAGTAAAATTACAAATTCACTTATAAGAACAATGACTACCTTTATCACTTATCAGCCTTAGTTTCGTTATACAGTTGCTTTATTGGCCCAAACGACTTATGTTGCACTTCCTCCACATCCTTTTGCTTGGCCTGCAGATTGAGGTCACTTAACCCACTGTCTCACCCGTTAACTGCACAACACACACAAAAACACAAAATTCATTCAAAAACAAACTAATTTTGACACACATATTATGACTCTAATTCTGGACACACAAATTATGACACTAATAATTTTTTACAGGACTAGTACAACAAATTTTGTAGAAGCTGTTGCTGATAAACCAAGCACATTCATTCAATCCTTTCCACTTACTGTGGAAAACTAGAAGGGGGGGTTGAATAGTTTTACCTCTTTTTCGTTTTATAAAATGTTTGTTTCAAAATCTTCAATTAGAGTTTATTATGAAAACAATATATAATCAATATGATCAATTAATATGTGTGCATTTGAGTTTGTTTTCAAAACTTAGTTTTATGAATAGAGCTTTGGTTTATCTTTATGTGAACATGTTTTCCTTTTAAAATCTTAAAACGTTTTGTATCAAATTATTGATTAAGTTAAACTCAACATGAGAAGTGTGAATAATGCATCTAAGTCCATTTGACCATATCATATAATTATTCATCATATAGCAATATTAACTTATATCTATCACATTCAACATCAAAACAATATAAACAACAACCAACACATATATGCAAGCATAGATATAAAGCGATAAATGCAAGAATAAATGTAAAGAGATAAGAGAAAGAAGATGCAAACCGGACACGATGATTTATAGTGGTTCGGCTACAAGGACACCTTCCTTGCCCTACTCCACTCCCCGAGTCACCTACTCGAGAGTTTTCTTCACTACTCAACAAGCTCCCTTTTGGCGGAGAAAACCGTACACAACTTTTGCTTACACCAATTAACGACACTAAGCTAAATGTCGGGTTCTAATAGTAGCTAGAACCAATCTCACGACACGACTTCGATCACTACACAACTTCTACATGACTTCACGACTTCTTCACGACTTCACAACTTCACGACTTCTTCACTACTTCACAACTTCTTCTATACTCCACTACTTATTCACACACCTACATCTTCACAACTAAATGACTTCTCCACACTACTACTTCTTCCCACTACTTCTTACTCACTCATTGACTCACTACTAAGTAAGATCATCTTGATCTACTTATTACATATACATACATAACTCACAACTTCACATCAACACTAACTAGACTCTAATATATCTTTGGCTTTATGATAGGGAGGATTCTTCTCTTGCACTTTGAGTGGTGAAGGATTGGATCACTTGAAAACAAAGACTTATAATCTTATGATCAAAGGATTTAGAAAGATGTTTGGAAAGGATTGGGACTGAAAATTTTAGTGCAAAAGGTTAGGAAAAATTGCAGAAATGAACCAGTATTTATAGGGAATCATTTCTGACAAGAGGAGCGTGCCGGCCCCCTTAAATAGGTGCCGGCCCCCTTAAAATTAAGGGGGCCGCCCAGACGAAAACGGCAGTTTTCTTGTCTTTTTCTGGGGAAGGTTTATCTAGTGAAATTTTAACTGTTTTTGGTTAAAAATTTGAATTCATATATTTATTTTGAATTAAACATTTTTCTTTAATTACCAAAAGTGTTTTTCTAAAATATATAAAATGTTTATAACATTTTATAACATTTTCTTTTAATTAAAACATTTTCCTTTAATTACCAAAAGTGTTTTTCTAAAATATATAAAATGTTTATAACATTTTATAAAATTTGTAATGTCTAAATAAAAATCCCTTTGATCATAAAATGTATTAGACATTTGTTTATACATACCTTAAGTGATTGTTGAAGCATGCTCGAGACGTTGAGATGTCGAGAGACGTTGACGTATGAATGCGTAGATGATTTATGATCACAAGTAACTTAAACACTTTACGTTATGTGTTGTAACTTACATCTTTGTCATCATCAAAACATGAAGAGGATATTTAGATTAAATATCGTAATATAAATATCGTAATATTTATGCCAACAATCTCCCCCTTTTTGATGATGACAAACTATGTAAACTATGACTCATAGTAAAATGTATAAGTTACTTGTTTACACTTCTTCTCTCCCTTTTATCGAAGCAAAAAGGTGGAATCCTAGACGAGACTTCTACTACCCTTCAATCCTTGAGATAGAATGTATAAGGCGAGCTTGCATCATCGTGAGTTAAGCCTTGACTATCGCCAATGCTCCCCCTTAGTGTATACTCCCCCTTGGTGTATGCTCCCCCTTGGTGTATGCTCAAAATTAGTTTTGGCTACCAAAGAATTGAGCGAAAAAAATAATCCTACAAAACAGAGTTAGTAGAAAAAGAATGCACATATACATAATGATGATGATAGATATATGCATGACACTTATTGGGGAACAAGATATGGATGTCTAAGGTATATGGACTAAGAGTATGACACATGCAATCATTGTTTTAAAAATAACAACCTACATCCCCCAAAAAAAATAACATGACCAATGCTTAAGACGTGACAATGATTAGGACCTAATACAGGGATTCGACCGACATATTTTGGCGAAAGATGCCAAAATGAAGATGAGAATGATACGTTCGTAGAATCAATGAGGAAGGATAAGCATGAATGGAAAAGGGAAGGTGATGACAAAGGGTTGACAATGATGGTTTAGATTAATATATCGTTTGACAAAGATGAATGATTAGGAATCATGGTATTTTAGGTGTTTTGTTGGTTGACTACCAAAGGTGGATATGTGAAATGAGGTGGCGATGACTCGACAACACTTGAAGCTTGGATTTCTTCTTTGTGTTCTTCACTTGATAGAAAGTGGAAAAGACGCATTTCGTAATGAAATTCACTTGGATGAGGTGGTGATGACTCGACAACACTTGAAGCTTGGATATCTTCTTTGTGTTCTTCACTTGTTAGAAAGTGGAAAAGACGCATTTCATAATGAAATTCACTTGGATGAGGTGGTGATGACTCGACAACACTTGAAGCTTAGATATCTTCTTTGTGTTCTTCACTTGTTAGAAAGTGGAAAAGACGCATTTCATAATGAAATTTACTTGACTTTTGATGACATGGACAAACATGTTTATGAGTGTATGGATATGACGATTGCCCTTTGATTCAAAGAGCGACACAAGGGTGAACATAGGTTTATGTAGTGGTGATAACACATTTAGTAGAATGTAGGAGATGGTTACATGGTTGAATCTTCTTGTGAAGATGACTAGGTGGAGTTATTGGTGAAAATGGGTGAGAGTGAAATAGCGATATTCATGGAATGAATTTCTTGGGTTGGAGGTGGTGGTGACACTTTTGGTTTCTTTGAGGGCATGGAAATGGTGGATGACTCGAGATTGGTAGTGTAAAGGATGACTCGGTTTTTCATTTCACATTGGTGGTGGAAATTTTGACAAGGAAGAGGTTGATTGCGGGTAAATGGAGGTATATTCTTGGAAGTAAGAATGTTGGAGAGTTTGGTGGTGTGATGTGGGTTTAGGTTTAAGGTAGAAGGATATATGTAAGTGGTGTGATGTGGGTTTAGGTTCAAGGTAGAAGGATATATGTAAGTGGTGTGATGTGGGTTTAGGTTTAAGGTAGAAGGATATATGTAAGTGGTGTGATGTGGGTTAAGGTTCATGCTCATCCGGATGTAAAGTGTAACAAAAAAAAAAATAAAGACGAATCAATACGAAAGTGATAAGCTTGACAATGACACGAAGGATGAAGGATAGCATACAATGAACTTCATCCATGAAGTTATGTAGCTCTTCTCGAGTATTGTGAATGTTTAAAGAACAATCACAAAATGAGTTATAAGGTTTTCCTAAAGATGATAACGGAAGAGGTGGATGGAAGATGTTTGACATCTATATTATAATAGAGTCATGACTCAAGAAATATACATGGACGATGAGTGGCATTTTAATTTGCATTTCGCTAATTAAAAATACTTAAACATTTCGGATGAAATATTTAAGTTGTCACATTAGAGGTATTAGATTACTATCTAACTATCTCTTGACAAAGGAGTGGATTGTTTGGAAGGGAACAAGATGATTAATAAGGAAGTGAGTATGCATGAAGACTCTAGGACACTTAAGACACTTTTGAGACTATAATGGCCTATCGGATTGTGACACTAAGGTTCTCATGAAATAAGGGTGTAAGATCTAAAGGCAAGAAATATATACCTAGATGGATGAGACATATAGAGTCAAGCATGTAAAGGCATTTATGCATGTATCATAAGTACAAAACTATATCATGTCAAAATAGTTATAGAAAGACAATAACTATTATAATAAACATGGATTGAATAACTAAGCAAATAATTATGAAGGCGTATAATCAAATCACGTACGATCAAATAAACATCTAGAAATATCATATATGCGAGATGCCAAAAATCTAGGAATGAACAATTCTAATGGGAGGCAAAGTTCATAAAAGTAAACTAGCGTTAGGTACATTTAGGAAGAACAATTTAATCGAGTTGGAGAATGAGTATGAGACTATTACTAGCGGTGCTCAATTCAGGCTAAACACGACCATTTTTACGGGTTACACACACCCAACTTCTCACATAGAAGCAATTCAACCGTTAGGTTAAATTGAATTTCTAGTCAATAGATTCTCGAGTAGTCGTTCTATTTTTAGAAGAAAATGACTTCCTAAATTTACCTATCGAAGAGTACCAAATATGAATTTTGCTTGGTTCACTTATACTTGGCTTAATGTGACTCAACATCATGTTTTTATGAAGGTAAATCTAGATGATATATTTTATTCATGATCCTAATAGAGACGTGTTGAATGTTTGGATAGTACACAAAATTTTTTAATCTTTTGTTTATGATTTACCGGTTGTTAGGTTTTAATGGCATATTACTTGATTTAATAAATGTGCTTGATTGAAGAATGCTCCTTAGCATATCTTGTGAAATGAATCTCATTAAGATTATTTATCTTAAATGAGTTTGTGATCTTCAAATGATATTAAAACAAGACACTTATATATTCTTAAACAAATATTATTTTCTATGATTTTTGCCAATGTTATATATCATAATTTAACTAGTATTTTAAAAAAATGAATTTTACTTGTTTACGCATTTTGACAAGTTATTTTTCAATACTAATAACTTATATTATTTCAAAAAGAAATGTGTAGTGCATTATCTTGTAACACAACCATTCATGCTACAAGGAAAATGAAATACATAGAATATATAGTGTGTATTATTCTTAAATATGTATTTTAGTTTGGAGTGATGATTTTAAGTAGTGTGAGCAAAGTTTACATATGTTGTTATTTTGCTCATGTTTGGTTTTTCGGAGATGACACATTTATCCATTGTACTACAATGTAAATTTCTTGAATATTTCGGGTGAAACATCCAAGTTGTCAATCCTACTTCAATGTATATTTTATGAATGTGTTTGCTAAATATCTGGAACACAACTATTGAACAAGTAGACTCAATATGACATCATATTCACAAGTGTGAGTTATGATCCGATGCATATTCTTATCGTCTTGGAAAAAGATTTTGTTATTTTCATATCAATCGAGTGTGATTGAGTATGTAGATTCAAGACTATATCCTTTGTTGTAATTTGATATAATCTTGAAACTAAACAAATAACAATCCAATTTCTTGTCCACACTAAAAAATATATCAATTAGATTTGATAAATATATCAACCATAATTTGAATAGTGAATTGATATAATATCAAGATCTTTCTTGACCCTCACGAACACTCATTTAAAATAGATAGACATTTGGATAGTGTGTTCCATTAATCCTAAGATTATTTACGAGTGATGTTAATGAGTGATTGAAAGTTGACATATTACTACATGATTGTTATATGTCTTATTTATGTGAAAAACTATTCGTTGTTACGTATAATGACCACACTTAGATTTTGAAAATACTTTTTCTTTTATATAACTACTAATGTTTTAAAATGATTCAATTTCTCTTATTTAAACAACCTAAGGTAAAACAAGGTAATTTGTTAAAAATGTTAAAGTGTGTTGTTGAGAATAGATTAAATTGTGTTTGAAATATTTAGGTGACTAAATTTAACTCATTTACAAGATGTTTGAGTAACATTAAGCCATCTATACCTATATGCAATGCAAGCATATTATAACAATTCTAACGCAAGAAATCTAGCATAAGATCTAGTTAAGTATAAACCGGAAAACTAGCTATAAACTAATAGAGCACATATGCTTAGATATACAATTAGCTAAAATTCAAATAGCAACGATTATCTAATATACTCTATTAACAAAATAAAATCACAAAGAAGTTCACATAAAACGCTTGTCGTCGTTTTGTGTATTATATATACCAATGTTAACTTAGCTCGATTTTATTTGAAAATAAAATAGTTTCCTCCCCATTCTGTAATTTAATTAAGATCAATATTTTAAAAACCCAAATACTTAATTTTTCAAAAGTATATCAATTAGGAATGCCCGACTTGAAGGAAAAGGTAAAACAAAAGTTTTACGTTAAAACGAAACACAAATTTTTGACCACCGTATAGTATTTTGACTTTCTTACTTATTTAAGTTAGTAATGGTTACTTGTAAGTATTTTTAAATGAAAGTAGATTCAATTACCTTTAAAACGCCGGGTGGCACGACTTCTACGGATTTACGTTTAATTTTATATGATTTTTTAAAGTTTCTGAAAATCTGCCGAACAGACAGGCGGACCCCTTAATTTTAAGGGGCCGCCCAGTATTTAAGGGGGCCGCCCATCTGGCACTCAAAAATGCATATTTTGTTAAACATTATTTTCTAACTTTGTGGAAATGTGTGAAACTTTCTGAGTTTAATACCGAACATATAACACTTATTTTAAGCATAATTTTATTTCGAGCTAGTATAATTAGTGTATATAACATCAAAACTAATACAAGTTAATCAACAAAACACTTTTCATATTTAATCCTTCTTAATAGGTAATTTGATACATGGATCGTACTCAATTTTTAAAACCATTTGTTTTGAAAATTTGACCGACGTGGCTCTTGATACCAATTGTGGAAAACTAGAAGGGGGGGGGGTTGAATAGTTTTACCTCTTTTTTCGTTTTATAAAATGTTTGTTTCAAAATATTCAGTTAGAGTTTATTATGAAAACAATATATAATCAATATGATCAATTATATATGTGTGCATTTGAGTTTGTTTTCAAAACTTAGTTTTATGAATAGAGATTTGGTTTATCATTATGTGAATATGTTTTCCTTTTAAAATCTTAAAACGTTTTGTATCAAATTATCGATTAAGTTAAACTCAACATGAGAAGCGTGAATAATGCATCTAAGTCCATTAGACTATATCATATAATTAGTCATCATATAGCAATATTAACTTATATTTATCACATTCAACATCAAAACAATATAAACAACAACCAACACATATATGCTAGCATAGATATGATGCGATAAATGCAAGAATAAATGTAAAGAGATAAGAGAAAGAAGATGCAAACCGGACACGATGATTTATAGTGGTTCGGCTACAAGGACACCTTCCTTGCCCTACTCCACTCCCCGAGTCACCTACTCGAGAGTTTTCTTCACTACTCAACAAGCTCCCTTTTGGCGGAGAAAACCGTACACAACTTTCGCTTACACCAATTAACGACACTAAGCTAAATGTCGGGTTCTAATAGTAGCTAGAACCAATCTCACGACACGACTTCGATCACTACACAACTTCTACATGACTTCACGACTTCTTCACGACTTCACAACTTCACGACTTCTTCACTACTTCACAACTTCTTCTATACTCCACTACTTATTCACACACCTACATCTTCACAACTAAATGACTTCTCCACACTACTACTTCTTCCCACTATTTCTTACTCACTTATTGACTCACTACTAAGTAAAATCATCTTGATCTACTTATTAGATATACATACATAACTCACAACTTCACATCAACACTAACTAGACTCTAATATAACCTTAGCTTTATGATAGGGAGGATTCTTCTCTTGCACTTTGAGTAGTGAAGGATTGGATCACTTGAAAACAAAGACTTATAATATTATGATCAAAGGATTTAGAAAGATGTTTGGAAAGGATTGGGACTGAAAATTTTAGTGCAAAAGGTTGGGAAAAATTGCAGAAATGAACCAGTATTTATAGGGAATCATTTCTGACAAGAGGAGCGTGCCGGCCCCCTTAAATAGGTGCCGGCCCCCTTAAAAATAAGGGGGCCGCCCAGACGAAAACGGCAGTTTTCTTGTCTTTTTCTGGGGAAGGTTTATCTAGTGAAATTTTAACTGTTTTTGGTTAAAAATTTGAATTCATATATTTATTTTGAATTAAACATTTTTCTTTAATTACCAAAAATGTTTTTCTAAAATATATAAAATGTTTATAACATTTTATAACATTTTCTTTTAATTAAAACATTTTCCTTTAATTACCAAAAGTGTTTTTCTAAAATATATAAAATGTTTATAACATTTTATAAAATTTATAATTTCTAAATAAAAATCCCTTTGATCATAAAATGTATTAGACATTTGTTTATACATACCTTAAGTGATTGTTGAAGCATGCTCGAGACGTTGAGATGTCGAGAGACATTGACGTATGAATGCGTAGATGATTTGTGATCACAAGTAACTTAAACACTTTACGTTATGTGTTGTAACTTACATCTTTGTCATCATCAAAACATGAAGAGGATGTTTAGATTAAATATCATAATATTTATGCCAACACTTACCATATGCTCTACATTAGTTTTCACATTCATGTTACAATATTTGTAGCCATATTATAGACAATTTTCGTTTTAAATTGACCTCTTCCTTATGCTGTATTTCATTCACTTGAAAATATAAATGTCCCAAACCATTACTTTTCATGTATTTGTCAAATAACTATAAAGCTACGAAAAATTGGCCCAAACTCCAATGATTTGGATTTGCACGATATTCTCATATTCAATCTAAGCCAATGCCGTCATCCTAAAATCCTGATACTCAAATGAAGTACCGACAGTAACATGGTTAAAGGCACCCTTAATAACTATTGAATCATCAAATCAATCTATTAAAAAAACTAAACATTCGTATTTAAAAAAAATGATTCAAGTTTACGTCTACAGTAATGAACATCATCACAAATGAACAATTTCAACATAAACGGTTATGTGCAAACTCAAACCAAGCCGTTATAAGTTCACGCTTGGCTCATTATATCTTTCGAGCTCGTCTCGCAAACTTGGACTCACAAATAATCGTCAACACAGTAGACATAATAACAGATCTTTTCAATATTCGTAACAGTGTCTAATAACTTATTTATCCATAATCTCGCATTATAGTGTCTAATCAAACTAAACTTATCAAACGACGCATCTAATTTTTTTTAATGCATCTGATTTAGTAAAAATATGGCTGACATTTGGAATATAGATATGGTATTTTTGTTACTTTGGTAGTATCGTTAGTAGGACTCTTTGGCAGCAGATCTATTGTAGTGGTGTCGGCGCCATCGCTAGATTCTAAATATGTACTGTTACTTCTTTTAATTTTAGAAACTAAAGGTTTCTCTAGGGGTATCAAGTTTTAAGTGGTGCTAAAGTCATTAAAGTCTCCTCTAGCATTGGGACTTGGCTCAGATTTGGCCCGGTTTTAATAATTCACTATGTTTTCTGTCATTCTGAACCTACTGATTCTGCACCCCTTATGCGTTTCAATGGTTGAAAATGTGAGAATAATGTTTAAAAAAAATAAATAAATAAACTCGATTAATTGTCAAGCATATGGAAGTAAAAGAAATTCACACATAGATGAACTCACCATTGTAATCTCCATATGGATAATCTTGTTTTCCATCATTTCTTCCTTGCTGTCTGTATCATCCTTACCCGTCACATTTGACGGTTACTAGTATATGACTTCCATGGCAGAGGTGCCTGAAAAAAAAATCCACCCTATTGGGATTTAAATATGTGGTCTAAAATGATAATAACTTTATAGCAACATGAGTTAAATAGAGGGTCATTGCATAACACCTACGGGTTGAAAAATCGCCCCAGTTCAGATGAAGGAACATATAACAAAATCATTAAAACTAGTGCAACTATGAATAACAATAAATGATATAGTTAATACAATTATTAATCAAACTAACATAAACAAATACAAAATTTAGCAAACAAGGTATTACCTTCGAATTTTGAAGACAAACTGTAACCCTAGCTTCAGTTTTAGAATCCACTTCTACAACCCGAACCGTTTCAGATGTTAATATTTAATTAATAAAACCCAACATTAATGGTGGAGGAAGAACGTGGAGCCTTCAATTTCGTACTTCTTAGCGCCATAATCAGAAATGCCGCCGAATAAGTTAGCAGATCTAATTTTCTTAAATTAATTAGCGGGTTTATTTTCCCCCGAATTTGGTGATTTCAGAATATTACAAGTTACAGAACAAGCCCTCCATGTTTACTCTTTAATACACTTTTCATATTTTTTAAACCAAGCTAAAATATACGTCGAAATAGTATGGTGTAAATAAGGATGAGCAAACCACCCGAATGGACCGGACCAACCAATACCGGACAAGACTGCACCGACCGCATTCTGTCTGGTCCTCGGTCTCGACTTTTGGGCTAATTTGGTCTCGGTCTTATCCGGACCACAAACCGACTATTTTGCCTTGTTAGACCGGACTGACCACATTCGGTCCGGTCCTCGGTCTTGGATTTGGAGCTAATTCAGTCTCAGTCTTTGTCGGTCCGGTTTGGAACCGATGCTTAGCCCTAGGTGTAAACGAGTCGTGCTCGATTTTGGTCATACACAATCTCAGCCAAAAATTTTGGGAAGATTGAGCTTGGCTCATTTGGAGAGACTCAAGTTTGACTCGGGCTCGACTATTATTTTTAAAGTGAAAATATGACATGAAAAATGTATAATTGATCAATGTTCGGATATAATCATCCGGCTGCTCGAGCTTGTTTAATATTGACAATTAGAAATATGTGTGACATATACAGATTTTAGATCATCATATAGGATCGCAAGATCGATCTTTGACTATAAACTTTGAGGTCGAGCTTGTGTCGGTCCTTATAGGCCAACTCGTTTTCTTCTCCTTTATCAAGTCTTTCGAGTAGTTAACACGTAACTCGACTAGTATACACACCCCTATGTCTAACATGTACGTGATTCATATTATGTTCTTTTTAACTCTCATTGTGTTGATCGGACAAATTTGTCATGCATTCCAATCTATATATTCCTTGAATTGTGAATTGTAATTAAAGTTACATGAATCATTTCACCGCTAGCAGGTCCTTTTATTTTATTTTATTTTATTTTATTTTTTTTAAGAAAAATTAAATAGGAAGGCATTTTCTACCCAATCATATGATATAAAATTATAGAATAAATTATGCCGTCATTCCCAAGGCCCTAGTGGATTGCAGATACAGTTCTCAGATTTGCGAAATTGCTCCAAACGTCCTCGAGGTCACGATTTTGATTCTTCTGGCATCCAAAACCCTAATGCTTCTTAAAAAACCTAAATTCAGGTGTATTGATGAGGCGAAAAGTGTTACGCTTTTAGGGGGTCATTTAAGCCCTAATCCGTAATTATTTGATCAAATATTGCCTTTAATCGTTCCTTTTGTCATTTTAGGTACTTTGGAGAAGAAATCTGGAAAAGGAAGCATTTTGGACGTTTTTGGAGCATAAAAGTGAAGAAAACGACAAAGTCTCAAATTATGCTGGAAACAGTACCTGACGGCGTCACACCTTACAAGGTGACAACGCCATGTGTTGACAAACAGGTGGATAATTTTACACTTGATGGGCAAGAAAGATTTTGAAGCATTTACACGTGACGGCGTCACGTGTAATTTCACCAAGGCCGTCAGGTTATAAGTTAAAGAGAGACGGCCCAGAAGACTTTTGAAGGTGATGACGTCAGGATTCAACCTGACGACGTCAGATGATATAGAGTGATGACGTCAGAAAGAAGGCTTGCACAAGAAGAAACCTTAGTGAAACCGTCACATGTTGATCAAGACAATCACAACTCGCGCACGGAGTAGCCGTTACTATTTTGGCCATAAAATCTTCATACGAACTTGGATTTAGGTGATTCAAAAGCCCACGTGAAGAGGACGAAAAGATCTACAATTTGGTGAAGAAAAAGGGGTCTTGACGCCCGATGCATGGTTTTGTGACCTTACAACAGGTTTTACCTCTCAAGGGATCTCAAGAGGCTTACAACCCCACCAGGCAGTGTACCTGACCGATGTAGTATAGGATAGTGGTAAGTACGGGGGATTGATCGTTCTCTCACAGGGAATAGTGTTCGTTAGGATAGAAAAACTACTCTAATAGGTCTAAGGGTGAAGGGAGATTCTTTTTGTATTTTTATATTTTTAGGAAAGCAAGTAAAATCTCGGTTTTGAAGGAGTGGGCGGAATTAGTTGCTAGTCAACTAACACAAAATTACTACAATTGCAAAAGAAAATAAAATAACTAAACTATTTGGTTGTGAAAACTATATGGA
>LBNU01017686.1:20923-43950 GCA_014162995.1 Artemisia annua
CCGTCAGACCTCTGCAGAATTCGAATTTGAGATTACGAGGGAAAGTTCAAGCACGAAACTTGTAGATCCTTGTCCCAAACACCCCTTATGACAGCAAAATGGCCAATAAGCTAAAGGGTGGTGGCCGAATCCGCAATCCCCTAACGCAATACTAAACCAAATTGAAGTTTTAACTAATTGGTGCCTTAATCCTTGCTAACATTACATCAACTACAAGGCATTACTAAGTTTCCAACTGTAACACCCCAAACTCGGATACGGCAGCTGACATGCTGGGGGTATAACGCAAATAGAAACCAGGCACATTTATAGCTAACGACCACAACACGGGACGTTTATAAATGTTGCAAAACATATCATTCGAATTACAAACCATTTAGAGTACAAGGACTCTTAAGTCAAAGTAGCAGCGGAAAAAGTAAATAGAGTTTGCAGCGGAAAATAAACAAAATTTAGCAGCGGAAGTAACAAAAGACACAAAAGGTTTTACGAATGACATGCAAATAAAGATTGAAAGATAGTAAAGCTGCCTTGACAGAAATGCCTCATCAGCCTTAGCCACTCCACCATGCCCCAAGTATCAAGCTTCAAAGCTAATTATTAATATCATTAGTACCTGAAACACATGCTTAAAAAGTCAACAAAAAGGTTGAGTGTAATCCATAGGTTTAAATAATAAGGTTGAGCACAAGGTTTTAATCATAAGATATGAGCAACAAATGCAAATATCGGGTAATCAAGGTAACAACCAATGTATAGAGGCATCCCTGTGCATATAACATTGTTGATGATGCTAAGCTCATGACACGCAAAACGTTAACCAACAATCATAGTATCAATATAACCGCGGAATTTCATAATATAATATTGCCCCCAAGGCCGAGTACTTGCCAATTACCCGGCAAAATCGAATATAGTACACCACAATTTGCCTGTCCAGTAAAAGGAGTGGGAGGGTCAATTCCTATAGGCATATATCCCTATATTCGCGCTCACTCGCAAGTGATTAATGGTTCATGATCTGAGGGTCTTGCAATGGCAAGGCAGAGCTACTTAGCACATCGTCAGGAAAGCATACCAATCAGGAAAGCATACCAAAAATACGTGTGCTCAAAAAACATTTAAAGCATGTATCTCACCCCATGGGTTTATAAACATTTAAAAGATAAAAAGCGGGGCTATGAATCACACCTTAACAATAGCAGGAAACGAGATATATCAACCAATCAAATAATGCGTCACAGCAAATAATCCTCAGCACAACCTAAGCAATATAAATATCATAACTCAGCAATGGTACTCGAATACTTCAATAAACTACGCTTGAAT
The DNA here is from genome assembly GCA_014162995.1 of Artemisia annua. Lineage (NCBI taxonomy): Eukaryota > Viridiplantae > Streptophyta > Magnoliopsida > Asterales > Asteraceae > Artemisia > Artemisia annua. Next base: position 22,253 of record LBNU01017686.1, read on the forward strand.
AAAGTTTTATAAAAGACAATGGCATTTGAAAGAAAATAGTTTTCAAAAGTCTCGTGTGGAAGAAAGATAGAAAAGAATAAGTCGGCGACACGACAAAATACGCAAGAAGGACGAATGAATACTCGAAGAAAATCGTCGAAAAGAAATGGAAAGAAGAAGAAATGAGAATAAAGACACATTCGAATAAAAATAAATCACTAATAATAAGTCTCGGTTTTACCCATTTTCCCAAAATAACGTTGAAATAAAAAGGGTTTTGAAATAAATAATAGTTGATAAAATAGTTTGAAGATTATAAAGAATTTCACAAAATTTCGGCATGACCTGCCCATTTATAGAACATTTCCCGAGTCAACGACTCTTTTATTTGTAATCAACGCTAATATTTTATAAAGTATAAATAATAATATGATTGGATATATCATTTACGTAGTCCATTAGTTGTTTAGGTTTATCGACCATTTTGTATTGTTCGGGTTCCAGGTACGTTAAGATCTTTAAGGGCCTAACATACCCTACCGTCTCGTGTACTAAAGGATCCATAAGTCCAAATAACCATAGCCGCAAATCCAATACGTCCAATTCAAGCTCACAATATAACATCACAATAATAATAATACGGATCCAAGTCCGATGTCCAAACCCTCTTAACTATGTCAAATGTATTTTAGGTTTCATAGTTTTATTAACCGTTTTATTTATTTACCGTTTCAACTAAATAATCATTATAATAATAATAATAATAATAATAATAATAATAATAATAATAATAATAATAATTCCCGAGACTAGTAACCAAATCCCGAAAATAAACTCGACAAACAACAACAACTACTCTAAAAGTCAACCCAAGTCAAATGAAATAATCCGAAACCAAACCAAAATCCATACCGAGCCTCAATACTACTCGGCTAACCAATATCCAAATCCGAATCCTAACCTATTCGGCCATGACCATAACCAAATCCAAATCCGAAACTAATATACCCTCGGCTCAAACAAAATAATCCAAATCAAATCCCAAACACCTCAACAATAACAACAACAATAATATAACCCACCACCACCACCACCCAAGCCACGGTGGTGGTGGCAGTTGGCTGCCAAACACAACCCAAGCCAAACGGACCCTCAAAACTATCAAACTCACAAGAAAATATATATCCCTCTCGTCACTAACATCAAAAAACAACAAGAAATACCAAAACCCTCACCGAGTCACCGAGTTGACTCGGTGAGTCCATCCGAGTCACGGCCAACGAGGACCAAAACAATATCCACACAAGTTTTTATCATTAAAACATTTATAAAAACATTTTTATAAAAAGATTTAATAAATAAAATCGGATTTATTGAAAAATGAAAATTAGGGTTTGTAAAATAAAAGAAAATAAAAGAAAAGGGGGCGAGTGGTGGTGCTATACCGGCGGTAGAAGGGTGGTGGAGGGTCGTGGTGGTCGCGGTGGTGCTCGGTGTTCACGGGGGTGGCGCGTGAGGCGCGTACGGGGTGTTTGGAGGTAAACGGAGTGCGGGGATGAGTCGGGGACGTCCCGATCTACAAGGGAAGGTAGGTGGTGTAAGTGGGGATGGCCGGAAAATTTTCCGGTGGCCGGATTTTTGAGATTCCGGTGGGGAGGGTGTGGGTCGCCGGCGAAGAGAGAAGGGAGAGAGAGAAAAGGGTTTGTGTGTGTGTTTTTATAAATAAAAATGAGAGAAAGTGGGTGTAGTGGGGTTTATATATGGAAAAGTATAGGGTAGTTTGTTTATTATTAGAAGTGTAGGGTATGAAATGAAAATAAACTTAAGGGGCCAATCTTGCCAACGTATTAAACTTCTTGTAAAAACGGTTCAGGGCTCAAACGACATAGCAAACAGACTCGAAAATTTATGAAACTTGCGCCATTGTTCACGAAATAATTTTTCCAATAAAATCAAGCATAAACTTCAGAGTTTTTCTCAAACTCTAAATCAAATAATTTGGCAAATGCAATACAATTCGAGTTTTCTAGGTTGTGCTGAGTCAATCAAGGAATCAATTCTCGTTTCCAATATATCTCACGCTTCTCAAGCCCAATTTAACATGCATTAAAAATTTAAAAGTATCTCAGGTACGAAAATAGAAGTTTGGCTAGAAATGGGTTTTAAGAAAAGTACCAGGTGTTACACCAACCTCAATTCGATCCTAGGGTTTCGCATTTTGAGGATATCCAAAATTGATGGATCGAATAGATAATTAGCATAGGAAAGATGAGGAAAAGATACTTACCACGTGGAAGATGATTACGAAATGGCACGAATTGGGGCTTGGAGATTCGTAGGTGAAAGGTGGGGTGGATAATATTTGTGGGGTTTGTGAAGAAAGTGATGGGTTGGGAGTTATAAAAGCTGGGTAGACGAGCTGACGCCGTCAGGTATTAGGGCTGACGCCGTCAGGTGTATTCGGCCAAACAACTTTTCAAAAATTACAATTTAGCCCTTGTCCTTTTCAAAAGTTGTTTTGTGGCATTGTAACTTCGACGAAAGAAATGCTCCTTAGTTAGCAAATTCCTCCAGGGTCAAAGGTCTTGTTACAATCGTTGGGTGTGATTTTAACTTCCCCAGGATCAGTTGTGGACTTATTCAATTCCCATTCTCTATCGTGGCAAGTATTTATCGAGTGAGGTGAACTTTCCGAGTAAATTTTTGAACTGAGGGTATGTCTGAACCAGGTGTCCTTTCCTCCTGGCTTAAAACCGAATGACCATTTCCTAGTTTTCTGAAAGTCAGGTAGCGTAACTGTAATGCTTCCTACGAAGATGCTGTGAACCTGAGAGCTCTTTTCTCTACAGGGAGGTTCACAAAGATGGAAGGAGTGTAGGGGTGGAGTCTCGGGAATAGGAAGTTCATCACTCACCGCACTACATGGTTCATATGGAACTGGGAGTTCAAAGATCTTTTCGATCTTCTTGTGTGATGCCTCTTCCTTAATTTTCTCCTTTATTTTGGAGATAAACTTTCTGCTAGTTCCATGAAAACATCCTCGGTATCCTTCAACTGAGCTTCCAGCCGTTGGAGTTGCATTTCTTGATTATTCATGAAAGTTAGCATTATCCCTTCGAACTCATCTTGTCGTGAGAGGTGAGGGGGCGCGTGTTTACAATTTGTGTTAACCTCCTCATATCCTTCAACAAAAGATTCCTCAGCTCTCATAAGCACCTCGACCTGGTTTTTTATATTATCAAATAATTGATCTTGGGTCGTGCTTATGTAGTTCAAGGCTCCTTCTTCCGAGAATGTTGAGTCCGCCCATTCTTCTTCTTCGTACTGTGCTAAGTCCTCAATGACTTTCCAGCACTTGTCGACGTTGAGCCTGCTCAGTCTTCCCTTGGCAGCGTAATCTATGGCTCTTTTGGTGTGATGATTTGCGCCATCATAGAACCGTTGGATCTGCAACCAGGGGTCCAGGCCATGGTGAGGGACTTTCTGGAGTAAGTCCTTGAATCGAGTCCATGCCTCATAGAGGGTTTCGCCTTGGCGTTGTTGGAACGCCAAGATATCATTCCTTAGCTTTGTAGTTCTCCCCGGTGGGAAAAATTGAGCAAGGAAACGAGTTGTGAGATCATCCCAAGAGGTGATGGATCCTGCGGGAAGTCGCTCAAGCCATTGACTAGCTTGGTCCCGTAGAGAGAATTGGAAGAGACGCAATCGGGTCGTCTCTCGAGTGGCAACATCAAGGTCTATGGAATCTACGATTTTTAGGAAATCCTTGAGATGTTGATTTGGATCTTCGGAACGAAGTCCATGGAATGCGCATCCGCTTTGCACCAATCGGATGGTGTCGGATCGCAAGGGAGTGACATTGGCTCCTTGAGTGAGCTCAATGATGTTGCAATAGCCAAGGTGGCTAGGTCGGGAATACTCTCCTAAGGTACGGGGTCTAGGAGGTTGGTTTGGTTGTGGTAGGTGGTTTGGTTGAAGTGGGTTGTTGGGATCAAGGATGTTACCACCTTCCATGATGGCGGATGGTAAAGGTTACGAACCAAACACGAAGAAATAAGATAGACTAAAGAAATCCTAGAAATAAAATAAAAATCTCACTAGAAAGGAATCCAGCGAGTAGACCTAATAAAATAACAATTCTACCTAAACAATAACTATTCCCCGACAACGGCGCCAAAAACTTGATGCGTGGTTCTGTGACCTTACAACAGGTTTTACCTCTCAAGGGATCTCAAGAGGCTTACAACCCCACCAGGCAGTGTACCTGACCGATGTAGTATAGGATAGTGGTAAGTACGGGGGATTGATCGTTCTCTCACAGGGAATAGTGTTCGTTAGGATAGAAAAACTACTCTAATAGGTCTAAGGGTGAAGGAAGATTCTTTTTTGTATTTTTATATTTTTTTTAGGAAAGCAAGTAAAATCTCGGTTTTGAAGGAGTGGGCGGAATTAGTTGCTAATCAACTAACCCAAAATTACTACTATTGCAAAAGAAAATAAAATAACTAAACTATTTGGTTGTGAAAACTATATGGAGAAAAGTTGTGTTTACTTAGACTTCATTACTCCCTAACTATCTTTTACCGGTTAATTGATATGTATGTTACTTGTGTGGATGAAGGGTGTATTCCTAATAACTCATGGAGTGGCATACATATCTCTCCAATTCTATGAGCTCTTATCTCCTCCTATGCCATGCACGGCACAACCATAGGGATTGTAAACAGTGGCTCATGCGTTAAATACTACCTTAATAGCCTAGTATGCCTTGGCTACATGTTTCCCAAGACATTCAAGCACGTTACCATAAAGGAGGTTAGCCAGTTTTCTTGAGCCTAACATTGATGGAACAATCATCCTAACGAACAACAACACATCAATTAACCAATAATTAATAGTTAGGTTTCATTAGATCTAAGCAAACACAAGAAGAATTTAGCTACACATGTTAATTAAAAGACAAGCAAAAGAGATAATCAACCAACACATAGACATATTGACTGAATTAAAGTGAAGACTTATCTTTAATTAACCATGAGGGTTCCAAGGGTTGGAAACCCTAAAAAGTACAGAAAATTCGTCTAGGGTTTGGTGCCAAAAGTTCTCCACAAAGTTCCACCCTTAATGAATGAAAAATAGAAAACTATATATAGATTTTACATTCTGACGGCGTCAGGTTATAGAGGCTGACGCCGTCAGCTCGCCGCCATTAGGTTTCTCGGATGGCCTAGATCCACTTCTGACGCCGTCACTCTCTATTCCTCTCTGGGCCGTCACTCTTTAACTTATAACCTGACGGCCTACAACTTCTAACACCTGACGGCGTCAGGTGTTAATTTCCAAAATCTTTCTAGCCCGTCATTTGATAATTTGTTTCCACTCTTTTGTCAAGGCTTTCTGACGGCGTCACCTTGTGACTCTGACGCCGTCAGGTTGTAATTTCTGCTTCTTTTGAGACTTTGTCGTTTTCTTCACTTTTATGCTCTAACAACATCCAAATATGCATGTTTTCCAGAATTCTTCTCAAAAGTACCTAAAATGACAAAAGGAACGATTTAGGGCAATATTTGATCACATTTATATGAATTAAGGCTTAAATGACCCCTTAAAAGTGTAACACTTTTCGTCTCATCAAAGGCCCTCAACAACCAAGTGCTATCACCTCCACATAAGGACGCTAGGAACACAAATAGCGGACCCCAAATCAAGGACCCTTCTTCATCCAAACAAGTCCACTTCGTTAATGTTGTCACTATTAAGCCAATCTCTAAAAATGAAATAGATAGTGAACATAAGGAGGAAGTTAAGAAAGTCGAGGAGAGTGAGGAGAGGGAAGTAGAAGAAGTAGATAATGAAGAGGACTACTTCGATAGGTTACCCACTAAGGAAGAACGGGCGTACCATAAGGATTTATTCAATGACCCCGAAACACCATACTTCTTAGGTAACCCAATCATTAAGACGGGCGACCCATCAAATCTCAACATACCATGCAGTATAGGTCACATACATGTGTGGAAAGCATACATCAACCCTGAGTCCCCAATAAACATCATGACTAGATGCTACTACAACTTTATTAGGAAAAAGCAGCTTGGATTTAGAATTTTTCCTAGCAAAGGATGGATAAGTAATTTTGTAGGTAGAGTCAGGGGATTACATGTGTATGTAGGAAATTTCACCTAAATCACCGACTTTGTGATTGTTGAGGACATTCGCCTGGTAATAGATGCATGCTTAGCTCAAGTAGTTTTTGGAAAGCCGTTTGTTGAGGCTTCTAAAATGAATTCTGACCCATCCTTAGGGATAGTTAAGTTCAAGGATGAGACCAATGAGATAGCCTACCAAATGCCATATAAGATAGAGCAATACCGACTTTTGTCAAACCTTGAGAAGGAGCATAAGCAAGCGGTCTACTATAGGAATGATGAGGATAGACGTAGAGGAGTAGACTTCGTCATGAGAAAAACAATTGATTTCTATAAAGAATGTTTGCAACTAGGTCCGGAATATAAGACTAATCCCGAGGATGACCTAGAGGACGTGACCAATGATGGGGTCACGTAATAGAGCCCGACTTTGAGTCTAGCTACAAGACTCGTTAATAAAGAAAAGCGCTTCTTGGGAGGCAACCCAAGCTTTGTGTGTTTATTTGTTTGTTTGTTTGATTTTATTTGCTTCCGTATGTATGTTTAATTTTTATCGTTATTGATTCATGCATCGAAACTAAATTGTGAAAATGCTTTATTTTGTTTTTAACTTCGTCTTAACTACATATAAAGGTATTTTGCAAAAGATAAGTGTAAGGGAAATCCAAATCGGTTTATAAGAACAAATGAACATGAATCATAACAATATTAAATTGACATACATATTAGTAATTGTTTGAGTCAAATGATTGTATCGAGTCATAATGATATTTTGCAAGATTTCCAGGAATTAAGAATTGAGTTTTTCCAGAAATTTTCCGGAAACTTAACATGAAAATCTGTCAGATCACCTCTGACGGCGTCAGGCCCCAGTCTGATGGCGTCAGGCACTGTTTTCTAGAATTTTTGAAAGTTTTGTTTTTCTTCCGGAATCATAAAATGCTTTATAAAATCTCTAACTTATAAACTCCAGGAATCTGCAAAATATTCATTCCACAAGCATTATATCCCTATACAGATTTATCCCGCCGATGTTATGCAGGTTTTCATGTTTGTTTTCTCAGGTTCAACAGGTTATTTTGGACAAGAAGATGATTTATATTTCGGAAGGGAAGCTTTGAGCGTTCATTTTCTTGGAAGAAGATCTAACCATGTTACCACTTTATCCACCGAGCGAATCAGGGGAGTATTTGATTTCATTCATTACCTTATTTACTTTTACATCTTGTTATTTGAAAATTGGGGACAATGTTCATCTTAAGTGTAAGGGGGGGGAAATTACAATACCTTAGAGAATGCAATTATGCTTGATTTTTGTTTGTTTAATGGTAGATGTGTAATAAAACTGAGAGAAATACCTGTTAGGGTAATTTTAGTGCCAAATTTAAAATTTTTTACAACATATAGGAGTGAAACTTTGGTCTTAATGAGCGTCTCATGGATACGAGTTATATGACTAGCACAAAACCGTACCACTAAAAATTTTCCACCCCAAATATGTGAGGTTCGCCCCTAGAATTGGTAGGAAAAGCATTTATGCTATGATGTATGTACCGGTAGCACTTAGATTCTAGAACTTGCGATAGGACCATCCCGAATCCACAAGTGAGACTACATTCGTGTAGTTAGATTTACTACATGATAAGAGGCATTAGGATTAACCCATGTTTTACACCTGTATTATAATTACATTGACTTCATTGGTCTAGTAATTCTCCCACACCTTTGCGTTGTACCCATCTTTGGTACACGCTACCCCTAGTACACCCTCCAGAGCCTATCCTTTTCGTTTCTAACTTTAAGCATTTTACTTAAAGGAAGAATTTGTTACACCCCACTTAAATGTACACCCAAATCGCCTTAGCCTACCTTGTATGCAATCATCTTTAGTGCATTATTGTCACAACATTTGTTAAACCCTTAGTTAATTATCTAATTGATTACATGGTTGCTAAGTCAAGTCATATCCTTGTACATATTGTTTTGGGACGATTGGGAGTCATGGGTAAAGTACTAGTGTAATGGAGTAATGGGGAAGAACAACATTATTACCCCCATATGTGCTAAATATTTTAAAAGTACTCCAAGTGTTTCGATTATCTTAATTCGAGTCATTAGATTAGTTATTTGTAAAGTATGTAAAAGTTCAAGTGTAAGGGGAGAACCGAGGCTCCTATGATGTATTATTTTGGATGGTAGGGCAAGAGTGTATGAAAAAAAAATTGAAAAATCAAGAAAAATACAAAAAAAATGAAAAAATGAAAAGTAGAAAAAACATACGGACTACTGATGAGACGAAAAGTGTACCCGTTTTAAGGGGTCATTTAAGCCCTAATTCGAGTAAATATGATCAAATATTGCCCTAAATTGTTCCTTTTGTCATTTTAGGTACTTTTGAGAAAAATTCTGGAAAACATGCATATTTAGACGTTTTTGGAGCATAAAAGTGAAGAAAACGACAAAGTCTCAAAAGAAGCTGGATTTCCTACCTGACGGCGTCAGAGTCACAAGGTGACGCCGTCAGCTAACGTTGACAAAAGAGTGAAGTCAGATTACACTAGACGTCCTATGAAGAAAACAAGATGTTTTCACCTGACGGCGTCAGGTGTTAAAGAATGTAGGCCGTCAGGTGTTAATCTAAAGAGTGACGGCCCAGAGCAATTTAAAGGGTGACGGCGTCAGAAGTAAATCTAGGCCATCCGAGAACCCTTATGACGGCGAGCTGACGGCGTCAGAACCTATAGCCTGACGCCATCAGAATGTAAAATCTATATATATTTTCCTATTTTTCATTCATTAGTGTGGAACTTTTGGTACAAGTTTGGGATAAACCCTAAAGACGATTTTAGCTGTAATTTCAAGGGTTTTTCACCCTTGAAACCTTCATGTTCAATTAAAGATAAGTCCTCACTTAAATTAATCAATATGTCTATGTGTTGATTAATTATATCTTATGCTTGTCTTTCAATTAACATGCTAGGCTAGATTTTTCTTGTGTTTGCTTAGATCTAATGAAACCTAACTATAAATTATTGGTTGATTGGTGTGTTATTACTTTGTTGGGATGAATGTTTCATCAATGTTAGGCTTAAGAAAACTGGCAATACTCCTATATTGTAACATGCTTGAACGTCTTAAGAAACATGTAACTAAGGCATACTAGGTTATTAAGGTAGTATTTAACGCATGAGCCACTGTTTACAATCCCTATGATTATGTGTGTGCATAGTTGTAGGAGGAGATAAGAGCTCATAGAATTGGGGAGAGATGTATGCCACCCCATGAATTGTTAATAAATACACCCGTCATCCACACAAGTAATACATACACCAATTAACTAGTAAAAGATAGTTAGGGAGACACCAGTTCTCTGTGTATTAAGTCGTGGGGCCAAAATTCATATGCTCGTGCTCTAGTTGAAGTATCATCTCTTGAAGCGTTAATGGATCACGTGGTTGTGGCTATTCCATTCTCTAATGGTCAAGGTCATTCGTTGGTGCGTGTTGATATTGAATATGAATGGAAGCCGCCTCGTTGTAATTCATGTAAAATTTTTGTTCATATTGATGCTGCATGCCCTAAAAATGTTAAACAACATAGTGTTCAGAATAATGGTGATGAGGAAGGATTTGTAGAAGCTACTAAACGAAAAGGTAAGGGTAAAGGGCCCACTCAGGTTATTGATGGTGTTCGTTTTTCGAAACCTAGGGTTACTTTGAATTATCGTTGGCAGCCAGTTTCGAAAAAGAAAGTGGGTTCCGATGGAGCGTCGTCTTCAAAAGGTAATGCTACTAACAACAATGCTAGTGGCCCTAATATGCATGCTGCGCAAGATCCGGTTAATCAAGCGAAAAGTGATGTGCATACTTCTAATAAGTATATTCATGATGATTTAAGTGATATCGTCACTAAGAATCCATTTGGTTCGCTTATGGATGAGGTGACCAATTCTGAAATGGGGCCTGAGGTTGGGGTGACACAAGGGGAGCAAAGCGGTCATGTTATGGAGATTGATAGTGACAATGAGGTTGATGAGTCTATTGAGGTTGGTAAACCAAGTACCCCTATCGTCGAGAAAATTGATAAGCTTGAAAAGCTCATTATTGATGGGATAGGAACGCTTGTGGATGATAATGGGAAACCTGTTCCGGTGGTTGAGGGGATTAAGAAGGGTAATCCTTTCTCTAAGGTAGGTAATGTGGTTGTATCTGATAGTGATGATGAGGTTCTTGAGCCAGACGATCCTATGAGTAGTTACCTGTCATCAGCTGGAGGACAAAACGAGCTTGAAGGTTATTTTTCTGATGATTACGCTGCCCAGGTTCTTGATTTACCTGGGCAATTGGAGGAATTTAACAAGATGTTTGATTTTAAGGTCCAAGGCAAGTCGAGGAAGTAATATGCGATGTTGATTCGTGCATGTTTTTTCTTTCATGGTTGTTCTAGTTTTTCGTAGCTAGTTGTTCATTTATGGCATGTCATAAATGTTCTAGTGGTTGTTCAAGCGGTTGCTTGAGGTTAATGTGGTACTTCAGCCACATTCCATTGTACTTTAAAAGTTTTTTTTTTGGTTAATATATTTTACCAGGGTGGAGATCCCTTTACCCAAAAAAAAGATAGTTAGGGAGTAAGGAAGTCTAAGTAAACACATTTGTCTCCATATAAGTTTTCACAACCTTTTATTTTCTTGTTATTTTATTTTTCTTGCAATTGTAGTTTTTGGGTTAGTTGACTAGCAACTAATTCCGCCCACTCCTCCAATAACTGAGATTTTACTTGCTTTCCATTAAATATAAAAATACAAAAATAATCTTCCTTCACCTTTAGACCTATTAGAGTAGTTTTTCTATCCTAACGAACACTATTCCCTGTGAGAGAACGATCAATCCCCCGTACTTACCACTACACTATACTACACTGACCAGGTACACTACCTGGTGAGATTGCAAGCTTCTCAAGATCCTTTGAGAGGTAAAACCTGTTGCGTGGTCGCAATCCCACGTCATCAAGTTTTTGGCGCCGCTGCCGGGGAATAGTTATTGCTTAGGTAGAATTTTTTTTTTTTTTAGGTCTACTCACTAGATTCCTTTCTAGTGAGATTTTTATTTTATTTTTCTAGGATTTCTTTAGTCTATCTATTTTCTTCGTGTTTTTGTTCGTAACCATTACCATCCGCCAACATGGAAGGTGGTAACATCCTCGATCCCAACAACCCACCTCAACCAAACCACCAACCACAACCAAACCAACCTCCTAGAGCCCGTACCTTAGGAGAGTATTCCCGACCTAGCCACCATGGCTATCGCAACACCATTGAGCTCACTCAAGGAGCCAATGTCACTCCCTTGCGATCCGACACCATCCGGTTGGTGCAAAGCGGATGCGCATTTCATGGACTTCGTTCCGAAGATCCAAATCAACATCTCAAGGATTTCCTCAAAATCGTAGACTCTATAGACCTTGATGCTGCCACTCGAGAGACTACCCGATTACGTCTCTTCCAATTCTCTCTGCGAGACCATGCTAGTCAGTGGCTAGAGCGTCTACCCGCATGATCCATCACCTCTTGGGATGATCTCACAACTCGCTTCTTAGCTCAATTTTTCCCACCGGGGAGAACTACCAAGCTAAGGAATGATATCTTGGCGTTCCAACAACGCCAAGGCGAAACCCTCTACGAGGCACGGACTCGATTCAAGGACTTACTCCAAAAAGTCCCTCACCATGGCATAGACCTTTGGCTCCAAGTCCAAATATTCTATGACCATATCAATATCCCTACGAGGCAAACCATTGACCAAGCGGCCGGTGGTAAGCTACGTGATCTAAGTGCGGAACAATCATGGGATCTCCTATAAGATCTTGCTCTATATGACAACGAAAGTTGGGATGATCCCCGTGATTTGAATAAGACGGTCAAGGCAATATCTTTGCCTTCGAATAATTCAAGCACTTCCGACCGTAGGATCATAGAACTTGAAGACCAAGTCAAGTTTCTCATGAATTCCAACGAGGCTCCCAACCAATCAAGCCAAGTGAATAAAATTACTTCCTCGTGCGAATTATGTAGTGGTCCCCACGACACTCGTGATTGCATGGAACTCCCCGAACAAGCTTTTGCAGACTACGCATCTTCGCGTACCGACGGAGCGGGAGACAAGTGGTACACTTTCAAACCCGAGCCAAATCCTTACGGTGATTCATACAACCCCTCATGGAAAAATCACCCAAACCTTAGGTGGAAGTCAAACCAAAACATGCCCCAAAACAATTCTTCCAACCCACCTAATCGTTTTCAACCCAACGGTCCTTCCTCAAACCGTACCTTCAACAATAGTCCTTCCAACAACTATGGTAGTTCCAATAACTTTGAAGGATTGATGTCCAATTTTATTGCATCTCAAGAAGCTCGTATAGCTAAATTCACATCCGAATTAATCAACAACAAGTAGAGATGACCAATAAGATTGACAACTTGTTGAAGGCCCTTACCAACCAAGTGCTATCACCTCCACATAAGGACGCTAGGACCACTAATAGCGGACCCCAAATTAAGGACCCTTCTTCATCCAAACATATCCACTTCGTCANACAATCCGAATTAATCAACAACAAGTAGAGATGACCAATAAGATTGACAACTTGTTGAAGGCCCTTACCAACCAAGTGCTATCACCTCCACATAAGGACGCTAGGACCACTAATAGCGGACCCCAAATTAAGGACCCTTCTTCATCCAAACATATCCACTTCGTCAACGTTGTCACTATTAGACCAATTGATAGGAGTGAGGAAAATAATGAACCTAGGGATGAAGTTAAGGAAGTCGAGGTAGATGAGGAAAGTAGGGTAAGCAAGATTTAAGAAGTAGATGATGGAGAAGACTACTTCAATAAGTTGCCAACTAGAGAAGAACGGGCATACCATAAGGATTTATTCGATGACTCCGAGACACCATACTTCCTAGGTAACACGATTATCAAAAGAGGCGACCCTTCTAATCTCAACATACCATGCAACATTGGACATTTGCATGTATGGAAAGCTTACATCGACTCTAGATCTCCCATAAACATCATGACTAGAGCCCAATCCAACTTGATAATGAAAAATCCACTTAGGTATAGGGTGTTCCCCGATAGGGGATGGATTAGTAACTTCACGGGAAGAGTTAGGGGATTACCAGTTTATGTAGGGAACTTCACCTATGTCACCGACTTTGTGATTGTAGAAGATATCCGCCCAATAGTCGATGCAAGTTTAACTCAAGTAGTCTTGGGAAAACCGTTTATTGAGGTCTCTAGAATGACTTATGAACCTTCCTTAGGGATAGTTAAATTTAAGGGTGAGACCGATGAAGTGAACTACCAAATGCCATATAAGATAGAGCAATTCCAAAGCTTGTCAAACGTTGAAAAAGAGCTTAAACAAGCGGTATACTATAGGAATGATGAGGATAGACTTAGGGGAGTAGACTATGTCATGGAAAGGATATTCGGCTTCTACAAGGATTATTTGAAATTAGGACCGGATTATAAAACCGGGCAAGAGGGTGACCAAGAAACCGAAACCAACGATGAAGTCACGTAAGGTACGGTGACTTTGAGTCTAGCTACAAGACTCGTTAATAAAGAAAAGCGCTTCTTGGGAGGCAACCCAAGCTTTGTGTGTTTTATTTGTTTGTTTATTTGATTTTATTTGTTTCCGTATGTATGATATTTCTTGTTATTGATTCATGATTCAAACTAACTTGTGAAAATGCTTTATTTTGTTTTTAACTTCGTCTTAACTACATATAAAGGTATTTTGCAAAAGCTAAGTGTAAGGGAAATCTAAATCGGTTTATAAGAACGAATGAACATGAATCATAACAATGTAAATTAACATACATATTAGTATTTGTTTGAGTCAAATGCTTGTATCGAGTCATAATGAATTTTTGCAGGAATTCCAGGAAGTAAGCTCTAGTTTTTCCAGAATTTTTCCGGAAACTTAACATGAGAATTCTGTCAGATCATTTCTGACGGCGTCAGGCATTACAACCTGACGGCGTCAGGCAATAATTTTCTGCAATTTTTGAAAGTTTTGTTTTTCTTCCGGAAATAAAAAGTTTTTGTTAATTCTCTAACTTATAATCTCCAGGAATTCTACAAAAATATTCATTCCACAAGCATTATATCCTATTATAGATTATACAGCCGATTTTATGCGAGCCTGGCCTTTATTCTTTTTCAGGTTAATAGGTTATTTTGGACAAGAAGTTGATTTATATTTCGGAAGGGAAGCTTTGAAGGTTCATCTTTCTTGGAAGAAGATATAACCATGTTACCTCACTATCCACATCAAACGAATCAGGGGAGTATTTGATTTCATTCTTTCATTTTATTTACTTTTACATCTTCTATTTGAACATTGGGGACAATGTTCGATTTAAGTGTAATGGGGTAAATGAAGGCACCTTAGAGAATACCATTGCGCTTCATTTTTGTTTGTTTGATAGTAAATTTGTAATAAAACCGAGAGAAATATTTGTTAGGGTAATTTTAGCGCCAATTTAAAAATTTTTACAACATTTAGAAGTGAGACTTTGGTCTTAATAAGCGTCTCATGGATAGGAAATTATATGACTAGCACAAAACCGTAACACTAAAAAAATTTCCACCCCAAATATGTGAGGTTCACCACTAGAATTGGTAGGAAAAGCATTTATGCTATGATGTGTGTGCCGATAGCACTTAGATTCTAGAACTTGCGATAGGACCATCCCGAATACACAAGTGCGACTACATTCGTGTAGTTAGATTTACTACATGATAAGAGGCATTAGGATTAACCCATGTTTTACACCTGTATTATAATTACATTGGCTTCATTGGTCTAGTAATTCTCCCACACCTTTGCGTTGTACCCATCTTTGGTACACGATACCCCTAGTACACCCTCCAGAGCCTATCCTTTTCGTTTCTAACTTTAAGCATTTTACTTAAAGGAAGAATTTGTTACACCCCACTTAAATGTACACCCAAATCGCCTTAGCCTACCTTGTATGCACTCATTTTTAGTGCATTATTGTGACAACATTTGTTAAACTCTTAGTTAATTATCTAATTGATTACATGGTTGCTAAGTCAAGTCATATCCTTGTACAAATTGTTTTGGGACGATTGGGACTCATGGGTAAAGTACTAGTGTAATGGAGTAATGGGGAAGAACAACATTATTACCCCCATATGTTCTAAATATTTTAAATGTACTCCAAGTGTTTCAATTATCTTAATTCGAGTCATTAGATTAGTTATTTGTAAAGTATGTAAAAGTTCAAGTGTAAGGGGAGAACCGAGGCCCCTATGATGTATTATTTTGGATGGTAGAGCAAGAGTGTATGAAAAAAAATCGAAAAATCAAGAAAAATTCAAAAAAATGAAAAAAAGAAAAGTAGAAAAAACATACGGACTACTGATGAGACGAAAAGTGTACCCGTTTTAAGGAATCATTTAAGCCCTAATTCGAGTAAATATGATCAAATATTGCCCTAAATCGTTCCTTTTGTCATTTTAGGTACTTTTGAGAAGAATTCTGGAAAACATGCATATTTGGACGTTTTTGGAGCATAAAAGTGAAGAAAACGACAAAGTCTCAAAAGAAGCTGCATTTCCTACCTTACAGCGTCAGAGTCACAAGGTGTCGCCGTCAGCCAACGTTGACAAAAGAGTGAAGTCAGATTACACTAGACGTCCTATGAAGAAAACAAGATGTTTTCACCTGACGGCGTCAGGTGTTAAAGAATGTAGGCCGTCAGGTGTTAATCTAAAGAGTGACGGCCCAGAGCAATTTAAAGGGTGACGGCGTCAGAAGTAAATCTAGGCCATCCGAGAACCCTAATGACGGCGAGCTGACGGCGTCAGAACCTATAGCCTGACGCCATCAGAATGTAAATTCTATATATATTTTCCTAATTTTCATTCATTAGTGTGGAACTTTTGGTACAAGTTTGGGATAAACCCTAAAGACGATTTTAGCTGTAATTTCAAGGGTTTTTCACCCTTGAAACCTTCATGTTCAATTAAAGATAAGTCCTCACTTAAATTAATCAATATGTCTATGTGTTGGTTAATTATATCTTATGCTTGTCTTTCAATTAACATGCTAGGCTAGATTTTTCTTGTGTTTGCTTAGATCTAATGAAACCTAACTATTAATTATTGGTTGATTGGTGTGTTATTACTTTGTTGGGATGAATGTTTCATCAATGTTAGGCTTAAAAAAACTGGCAATACTCCTATATGGTAACATGCTTGAACGTCTTAAGAAACATGTAACTATGGCATACTAGGTTATTAAGGTAGTATTTAACGCATGAGCCACTGTTTACAATCCCTATGATTATGTGTACGCATGGTTGTAGGAGGAGATAAGAGCTCATAGAATTGGGAAGATATGTATGCCACCCCATGAATTGTTAAGGAATACACCCGTCATCCACACAAGTAATACATACACCAATTAACCGGTAAAAGATAGTTAGGGAGTAAGGAAGTCTAAGTAAACACATTTGTCTCCATATAAGTTTTCACAACCACAATAGTTTAGTTATTTTATTTTTATTGCAATTGTAGTTTTTGGGTTAGTTGACTAGCAACTAATTCCGCCCAATCCTCCAAAACCCGAGATTTTACTTGCTTTCTATAAAATATAAAATACAAAAATAATCTTCCTTCACCTTTAGACCTTTTAGAGTAGTTTTCTATCCTAACGAACACTATTCCCTGTGAGAGAACGATCAATCCCCCGTACTTACCACTACACTATACTACATCGACCAGGTACACTGCCTGGTGGGATTGCAAGCTTCTCAAGATCCCTTGAGAGGTAAAATCTGTTGCGTGGTCGCAATCCCACGCTCATCAATCATCGAGTACACAAGCAGATCCACGAAAAAAACCGGTTCAAAATGAACCTACTGAATCTCGGGATGAAGGTATGATGCTTCCGACTAATTATTTAATTGTTTTATTGGTTGTGTTTTTTAGTGTTTACATTTGGTTGAGTTTCTGAGTAAAAAACTTTGTATACATGGATGCACACCAAGTGTTTGATGAAATGTGTGAGTGAAAAGTATCATACGTGTGTATCACCAGTGATATTTGAAGTTGAACTGTATATTTGTATTATCACTAGTGATATTTGTATTTGACTTAACCGTGCAAATCACATAAAGCACACAGAAAATGAAACAATCGACATCTAAAACGACAAATACTTTAGTTTTTACTGTTATAGAATCATTATTAGTGTGTTTTACTAGTTAATTTTCGATAATTTGTGATGTTGTGATGATTTATGTGATAATATGAGAGATTAAAAGTTATGTTTAACAGAACAAAAGATATGTTGTGATGCTTCTGTTTGATTTGTAGATTTGTATGTTTAATGGATAGATTGTGCATGTTTCAAAAGGTCTAACCGTGGTATTTGAAAACAATATTGACTGGTAGTGTATCACCTGTGATATAAAAGTTGAATTATTGTTGATTGGTAGTATATCTATTGTGATAACAAATAGTTATTTGTTTGACATATGATATTGAAAACAAATGAACTATTCGTACACTAACAAAAATTATGAAAATATTTTGATGCAGACTTGAATGAGACCTGTGCAAAAAACAACATCATCAAACAAAATGTTAGGACCTAAGTTTATCAACGTTTAATCAAGTCTCGGTTATTTCAGTATTTGTAATAGGTTGCTAGAATACTTAACTTATCATGTAAAACGTGTAAAGTCCATTACACGTCCAATGGGCCTTAAGCCCACATGTTTGAGAAAGGAAGGAATAGGGAAGTGTTGCCCTAGCTCCTCTCCTATAAATAGGACATCTATGTAATCCTATTTCTTGTTGGTTATTTCATTTACATAAGGAAACTCTTGCACTTTTATTCTTCATATTTGATCTAATCAACCAAACTCTATTTCTCATCTTATTTCTATCAAATCAATACTTGTGTTTACAATATGGTGACCTAACAAGTGGTATCATCGCTAGAAGAAGGTGTTTGGAAGTGTTTTGTGTCATTTTGTTCCAAAAACGATTTTTTGCCACGTTAACATAAAGTTTTGATTTTTTCTTGTTTATTTCTTGGGTTTTAGCACTCTTTTGATTACAAAATAGTGTTATAAACCTTTGTAAACAAGAAAGTTTCAAACTTTTGTTAAATCTTTTAGTTTTTTAAGAAAATTTGTACCTTATTTTTCTTTATAATTTCGAAATTTAAATTTTTTCTTAAAAAACTTTAAAGTTTGCAACTTTCCTTTAGATCTAGTGTTTTTAAGTTTAGTTGTGCAAAAATCTTGGATTTAAAACTTGTCTTAAGTGTGCTTTAATCATTTTCCAAAATCTTCAAAAAGTTTCTAAATCTTTAAAAGTTTCTTAAAAACCTTAAAGTTAAAGTTTACAACTTTCTTATTGTTTTAGTGTTTTTAAGACTAGAAGTACAAGAATCTTGAATTAAAAACGTGATTTTGGCTTGCTTTTTACAAAAACAATAACTGCCCAAAAGTGTACTAGTTTTCGAGAAACCTTAAACCCCAATCTTTCGAGATCTTTGTATTTTGCTCCAAAGGTGTTTCCGTTGCTTACTCAGTGCTTTTCTCTCTTGTATAAGAAAGAAAACACTTCGACTCGTTGGATATTATCGAGCTTGTATAATCTCGATAATTTTGGAACAATTTTTTCGAAAATCTGAAAAACTTTCGAGATCTTTTCAATTTTTTTGAAATCTTATTCTGTTTTCGAGAACTTTGGAACTTTTCGATATCTTTTCTAATTTTTCGAGAACTTTGAGAATTTTCGAGATCCTATCATAAACTTTCGAGATCTTTCTATCGAGATCTTTTTATCGAGATCTTTCTATCGAGATCTTATATTTGACAAGTTTTCGAGAAGTTTGAATTGACATGTTTTCGAGAAGTCTTCTCTCATTTCAACACTACTTCACTTCTTTACCTTCTACAAGATCCATCAAATCTACACAAGTTTCTTCTATCTAAATCTCTCTTTTTTGGCGGGAAAACTCGAGTAAAATTTATTTTTTAGGGGAGACTAAACGTTCAATTTTTACGCGAAATTAAAATTTTGGTATAACAGTGAAAATTTTGGCCGAAAATTCAAATTTTTAGGCCAAAATTCAAATTTTTTCGGTAAAATTTGGCGTCAAAATTTTTAAATCTCAAATTTTTCTAGTGACCTTAGAATTGCATTTTATGGTGAATTTCAAATTCTAGGAGAGAAAATTTTCAGAGTCAATTTTTGGAGGGAAAACTTGAAATCACTATATATCGACCTTGTGTGTGATCTAACTTTCTTTGTTTACATTTTGTTTGATTATTCCGATTACATCGCAACAATCACGGGGGAGAGAAAATGTATCAATCAAGGTCGCTAATGAATGAACAGACGTCTCAAATCTCCTCACCCACCAACAACAGATTAAAACCTTCATCTAATCCTTCACCACCAAATTATGCTTTTCAAGACATTGATTCGCAAGAAGTTTTAATGCAAGAAATGAAAGAGAAATGCATGGCATCTTTTAGGTTACTTCATTCACACCTTAAGCTTCTCTCTAACATAGACTTAGCAGGAACTCGTTCTGAAAATGGATTCAAACAGGCATTTCCATCATTATTTGGTGAAGACGTTGAGACTTTCACTCATACGATGTTCCTCAACATGGATCAACTTGAAGATCAACTTAACAAAGAAGAACTTCACGAGAATGGATCTACGGCTGCCTTTTGTGTACTTAAGAAACAGTTTCAGCAATTCATCCGTATGAGGTTATATTCGGACGATGACTCTCTCATCACAAGCAAGTATTTTCTTGAATACATTCGACTCGGTTTTCAAAATTTCAAAGATATACTGCTCCAACTAATGGATTCTATTGAGAAGTCGATTGCTGAAAGAATACTTCACGTAAAAGAGTATAACAGAAGGGTGAATGAAAGAAAGTTGCAGACTCAAGAAGGGAAGGTTAATACGGATAAAACATTGGATGCTAGTTTGGTTGACAGGGAAAGTAGTGGGACAGAATTAGAACAGTTGGATGACAGCAGCAGATCAGGGAATGATACAGACGCTGATTGTGCAGAGATCAGAACTTCCTATGACTCAGAGCCCAACTTTGACAAAGAACAGATGGTTGAGGAAGATGTCATACCCATCTATGACACAGAACTCAACTTTGACAAAGAGCTAATGGTTGAGGTACACTCTACTGTTGATCATATTATGCCTGCTAATAAGAAACAACAATCTGGGCAACCTAACTTCAGTAATGAAGGAGAGGTTGACCAGAATGTTGTGCAATATCCAGACAAACGTTTTGAGTCTGACCCCTTACTTGATAATCTTATGACTGAAACATCAAACCATACTCTTGAGTCTGAGTCTGAAAACATGCTTCTCAAAAAGACCATTGCCCAGTTTTAAAAAGATTTTTCAAAACTAGAGGCACATTGCATCTCACTTGAACTTAAATTGCAAAACGAATCTCTAACTTCGGGCAATAATGGTCAGTTTTTGAATGAACAAAGTAAACATGTGGATACATTAGTTAAGGAAAATGAGCTTTTAAAAGGTCAAATTCAAGCACAGGGGTTTAAATATAAATCATCTTCTTGTCCAAAATAACCTGTTAGAAACATGTAACTATGGCATACTAGGTTATTAAGGTAGTATTTAACGCATGAGCCACTGTTTACAATCCCTATGATTATGTGTACGCATAGTTGTAGGAGGAGATAAGAGCTCATAGAATTGGGGAGATATGTATGCCACCCCATGAATTGTTAAGGAATACACCCGTCATTCACACAAGTAATACATACACCAATTAACCAGTAAAAGATAGTTAGGGAGTAAGGAACTCTAAGTAAACACAATGGTCTCCATATAAGTTTTCACAACCTTTTATTTTCTTGTTATTTTATTTTTCTTGCAATTGTAGTTTTTGGGTTAGTTGACTAGCAACTAATTCCGCCCACTCCTCCAATACCCGATATTTTACTTGCTTTCTATAAAATATAAAAATACAAAAATAATCTTCCTTCACCTTTAGACCTATTAGAGTAGTTTTTCTATCCTAACAAACACTATTCCCTGTGAGAGAACGATCAATCCCCCGTACTTACCACTACACTATACTACACGGACCAGGTACACTGCCTGGTGGGATTGCAAGCTTCTCAAGATCCTTTGAGAGGTAAAATCTGTTGCGTGGTCGCAATCCCACGTCATCAAGTTTTTGGCGCCGCTGCCGGGGAATAGTTATTGCTTAGGTAGAATTTTTATTTTATTTTATTAGGTCTACTCACTAGATTCTTTTTTAGTGAGATTTTTATTTTATTTTTCTAGGATTTCTTTAGTCTATCTATTTTCTTCGTGTTTTTGTTCGTAACCATTACCATCCGCCAACATGGAAGGTGGTAACATCCTCGATCCCAACAACCCACCTCAACCAAACCACCAACCACAACCAAACCAACCTCCTAGAGCCCGCACCTTA
>LBNU01017686.1:55258-100230 GCA_014162995.1 Artemisia annua
CTTGGTTGCTCAGCTGAAAGCCAGGTACGCCAGTGAAGGCAGCAGTAGTGCGCAAAAAGATCAGGAGATTGCGCAACTACAGGCTCAATTGGCTGATGCTCTGGCTGAGGTGGAGTCAACAACTGCGTACTCCAAGAGGCTCGCGGAGGAAAAGATGTCTCTGCTAGCTCAGGTGAGCCGAGAGCGCGCCTCTCTGGAAGACTACAAGGCCAACTGTTCTTGGGTCTTGAGGTATATGGAGCAGTGGAAGAGCAATCACTTCACTAAGTTGGAAGAGCTTTGCGTAGCTGTGGAAGGACACTTAGAGAAACATGAGAGCAAGCTGCGTAAGCTCAGCATCGAATATGATGAAGAGCTTTATCCACACTTGGTGTCTTCTATTGCTGAGCGTAGATGGCTAATCAGCCATGGGTTGCGCCTCGCTGCTCTGGGTGCTCTGGAGTCGCAAGAGGTTACAGGGGCTTTCGGTGAAGTTGTACAGTGTGCCTTGGCACGTGGCAAGGCTGAAGCCATTGAGGAGCTCTATGAGAAGAAGATGCTGACCATTCCTCCCACACAAGTACCTGGCTTCAATGAAAATGCCTATGATGAGCTTGTTGCCGCTATGGAGAAGATGAAGTTGCTGGAGCTTCCTCGCATCGCCCAACTGGAGCGTGACCAGGATTACCCCATAAGTGTTATTATGGAGGGGTTGACCTTGGCGAGGCATACAGCTGATGGCGCTGAGGCACAACCGGATTACTTTCTGAAGCCGGATGTGTCGCAGCTGCAGGTGCTCATTTTTGCTCAACCGCGTGACATCCTGAACCCCTTTGCCATTGAGCAGGAGATTCCATTGAAGGAATCCTTAGAAGCTCATGCTACTAGGCTTGCAAAGAAGAAGGGGTAAAGGGGAAAGCCATCCTTAGTGGCGTTGGTGCAGCACATCTTCCGCGGTCTGATGGGGTGCCTATTAGTGTGGCGACAGTGTCACCCAAAGATAGCGAGTTGTTGAAGAGGCTTGAGGAATCCAAGAGTGTTGTAGGCCAGAGTAGTAGTTCAAAGCTCAGACGCACTTCCAGTATTTAGGCTCTTTTGGCTTTGTAGTGTTTTGTAATAGATTAACATTTTGTTGTATATGTGCATGTTAAATCTATGTTTTGTATAAACTCGTAGTTTATAATAAAATTGAAGTTGGTTTGTACGCATATTATATTATAATGTTTGTACTTAGTTTCTTGTCTTTGCATAAAAGATATCCAAGAATCAAACTGTTATCCAAACGTACTTAAAAGAGATTATAGAATCTATAATCACTTATAATTGTGTATGAAGTCCATCGATAAGGCGAAAAGTGTACCGCTTTTCGGGGGTCATTTAAGCCCTAAATCGTATTTATTTGATCAAATATTGCCCTAAATCGTTCCATTTGGCATTTTAGTTACTTTGGAGAGAAATTCTGGAAAAGGAAGCATTTTGGACGTTTTCGGAGCATAAAAGTGAAGAATTCGACAAAGTGTCAAAAATCTGCTGGAACAGTACCTTGACAGCGTCAATACCACGCCTGACGGCGTCAAGCCTTGACGGGCTAGAACACAATTTTAGAGTTTAAAGGGGGACGGCGTCAAGAAGGCTATCAAGAAACCCTAACCACGGCGAGGTGACGGCGTCAAGGCTATAACGTGATGCCGTCAGATCTGTTTTTCTATATATATTCGCATAATTTTTAGTCATTAGTGTGGAACTTTTTAGAGAGAAACCCTAGACGATTTTTGCAGCTTTTTTAAGGGTTTTATACCCTTGGATCTCTCATGTTACATTGAAGATAAGTAATCAATTAATCATTCAATATGTCTATGTGTTGTTTGATTCTATCTTGTTCTTGTCTTTTGTTTAACATGCTAGGCTAGATTTTCTTTGTGTTTGCTTAGATCTAATGAAACCTAACTATTGATTATTGATTGAATGGTGTGTTATTAATTGTATTGGATGGGTGATTATCGATGTTAGGCTTAAGAAAACTGGCAGACTTCCGGTTGGTAACATGCTTGAACGTCTTAAGAAACATGAACCAAGGTGTACTAAGGTTATTTTGATTGTATTTAATGCATGAGTGAATTCTAGTGATCCCATGTTAGGAGCTTCTTAGCCGGCTCGACATAGGAGTGAAGTAGGATCTCATAGAGTTAGGGGAAGTCCGTACACACCCCTACGAATGGTATTAAGGAATACAATCCGTCATCCACGCAATTAATACACACTAATCAATCGGTAAAAGATAGTTAGGGAGTAAGGAAATCTAAGTAAACACATTTCTCTCCATATTAGTTTTCACAACCATTTACTTTCTTGTTATTTTATTTTATTTGCATTATTAGTTATTTGGGTTAGTTGACTAGCAACTAATTCCGCCCACTCCTTCAAACCGGAGATTTTTACTTGCTTTCGTGAAAAATATAAAAATACAAAAATAATCTTCCCTCGCCCCTAGACCTATTAGAGTAGCTTTTCAATCCTAACGAAACTATTCCCGCAGAGAACAATCAATCCCCCGGTACTTGCCACTACACTATACTACATCGGTCAGGTACACTGCCTGGTGGGGATTGCAAGCTTCTCAAGATCCCTTGAGAAGTAAAACCCTAGTACGTGGTCGCAATCCCGCGCATCAAAGTTTTTGGCGCCGCTGCCGGGGAATAGTTATTGTTTAGGTTGAACTTTTATCTTATTAGGTCTACTCACTAGATTCCTTTCTAGTGAGATTTTTATTTTATTTTTAAGGGTTAAAAGTATAAAACTTTATGTTAAGCACTATCCTATAAGAACCTCATTTATTTTATTTTTCTAGTTTTTCTTTAGACTATCTTATTCTTTGTGCCTTTGTTCATAATACTTCTTCATGAGTAATATTGATCGTTTGATCCCTGTTATTCGTGTTTTCCGCCGTAGGAATTTTCAATTGCCCAACCTGCCCCCTATTGTCGAAAACGAAAACCCACCAAACCTATCACCCGATCATCACTTTGACAACCATTCTGATATGGACGAATCTGACCATCACACCGACCATGAAAATGGCCCTTTTTACTATTCGTCAGATTCCGATGAGGACCTAGGGGATGGGGAAGTAGTAGACAACCCTGAAGGAGAGGAAAGAGCTAACCCTCTGAATTATGTTGACCCTAGAACAAAGATTGAGAAAGATAGTTTGTTTAACATGCAATTCCCTTGCAAAATTGGATTTAGAAGCTTTGACGCCTACCTTAACTCATCTTTGCCAATGAACATAATTTTGCGTGCTGAATAAAATAAAATCATGGTAAATGAGTTAGAGTATCAAGGAGATAATATTGTTGCTAGGGCTAAGACGTTGCATGTGTTTGTTGGGAGCTTTACCTATCAAACAGACTTTATGGTTATGGAAGATCTAAGAGAGTTTATTGATAGTAACCTCACCCAAGTTGTGTTCGGGAAGCCCTTCAAAAGATTAACCAACTTGGATGAAAAACTAATGTAAGGGTTAATTACATTCTCAGATGGGGATGAGGATTTTGTTTATCAAATGCCCCGTGCTCACCCTAGATATAAAAACTTTTCTATTGAGAAATGTAATAGGTTCCCCCCATGGTATATTGAGTGAGAACGATATTAGAAAAGGACTTAAGTACCCCCATGAAAGGAATAAGAGGTACTATCTTGGATGTTTAGAGCTTAATGATGATTATAAGAATGATGAGGCGACAATTAGGTGGCTCACACTCGGGTACGTGAGCATTAGTGACACTAGATGAGCCTGTGACCTTGAGTTTAGCTACAAGACTCGTTAATAAAGAAAAGCGCTTCTTGGGAGGCATGATGTGCGTGGGATTGCGACCACGCAACAGATTTTACCTCTCAAGGGATCTTGAGAAGCTTGCAATCCCACCAGGCAGTGTACCTGGTCGATGTAGTATAGTGTAGTGGTAAGTACGGGGGATTGATCGTTCTCTCACAGGGAATAGTGTTCGTTAGGATAGAAAAACTACTCTAATAGGTCTAAAGGTGAAGGAAGATTATTTTTGTATTTTTATATTTTATGGAAAGCAAGTAAAATCTCGGATATTGGAGGAGTGGGCGGAATTAGTTGCTAGTCAACTAACCCAAAAACTACAATTGCAATAAAAATAAAATAACTAAACTATTGTGGTTGTGAAAACTTATATGGAGACAAATGTGTTTACTTAGACTTCCTTACTCCCTAACTATCTTTTACCGGTTAATTGGTGTATGTATTACTTGCGTGGATGACGGGTGTATTCCTTAACAATTCATGGGGTGGCATACATATCTCCCCAATTCTATGAGCTCTTATCTCCTCCTACAACTATGCGTACACATAATCATAGGGATTGTAAACAGTGGCTCATGCGTTAAATACTACCTTAATAACCTAGTATGCCTTAGTTACATGTTTCTTAAGACGTTCAAGCATGTTACCATATAGGAGTATTGCCAGTTTTCTTAAGCCTAACATTGATGAAACATTCATCCCAACAAAGTAATAACACACCAATCAACCAATAATTAATAGTTAGGTTTCATTAGATCTAAGCAAACACAAGAAAAATCTAGCCTAGCATGTTAATTGAAAGACAAGCATAAGATATAATTAACCAACACATAGACATATTGATTAATTTAAGTGAGGACTTATCTTTAATTGAACATGAAGGTTTCAAGGGTGAAAAACCCTTGAAATTACAGCTAAAATCGTCTTTAGGGTTTTTCCCAAACTTGTACCAAAAGTTCCACACTAATGAATGAAAAATAGAAAAATATATATAGATTTTACATTCTGACGGCGTCAGGTTATGGGTTCTGACGCCGTCAGCTCGCCGTCATTAGGGTTCTCGGATGGCCTAGATTTACTTCTGACGCCGTCACTCTTTATTTTGCTCTGGGCCGTCACTCTTTAAGTTAACACCTGACGGCCTACTTTCTCTAACACCTGACGCCGTCAGGTGTAAACATCTTGTTTTCTTCATAGGGCGTCTAGTGTAATCTGATTTCACTCCTTTGTCAACGTTGGCTGACGGCGTCACCTTGTGACTCTGACGCCGTCAGGTAGGAAATCCAGCTTCTTTTGAGACTTTGTCGTTTTCTTCACTTTTATGCTCCAAAAACGTCCAAATATGCATGTTTTCCAGAATTCTTCTCAAAAGTACCTAAAATGACAAAAGGAACGATTTAGGGCAATATTTGATCACATTTACTCGAATTAGGGCTTAAATGACCCCTTAAAACGGGTACACTTTTCGTCTCATCAAATACCCTTACACTTGAGATTTGCTTGTCCTCAAGCAAATAAGCTTTTATTCCAATCAAAATATGAGTTAGGGGTCATTTAACACAAATATAAAAGTAATTACAACAAGTAGTCATTCGACCCTAATCATAATAAGCACGGAAATCATACACTAGCACCTCATAAGTAGTGTTTGGATACTCTCATCTCTCAAGTGTCATAGAATTATATCTCATAAATGAAAACGGAAAATATTTCTCACTACCTGTCATAGCAAATAGATTACCATAGGCTTGGGAGAGGATCAATTACTCTTCCACTAGGCGTAAGCACCTAAGATAAACTATCAATGAGGGCTTTCAAAAGGGTTATAATGTAAGGTGTAGGGATATGATAAACACGATTTGGTTGGAATAAAGGTATTTTGATGGTGGTGAGTTAACTATCATGATCAAATACATGCACTATACAATGTTGCTAAGCCAAGACTCGACTCGATCTTAAGCTACAAACAAATTACCAAAAACATAAACAAACATAAAAGAAATGGGATGGTAGTCCGTATGTTTTTTGTACTTTTCTTTTTTCACATTTTTTTGTATTTTTCTTGATTTTTTTTTGATTTTTTTTTGCATACATTCTTGCCCTACCATCCAAAATAATACATTATAGGGGCCTCGGTTCTCCCCTTACACTTGAATTTTTACATAACTTTACAATTACTATTCTAACGAGTCGAATTAAGATAATTGAAAAACTTGGAGTACTTTAAAAATATTTAGCACATATGNTGCATACATTCTTGCCCTACCATCCAAAATAATACATTATAGGGGCCTCGGTTCTCCCCTTACACTTGAATTTTTACATAACTTTACAATTACTATTCTAACGAGTCGAATTAAGATAATTGAAAAACTTGGAGTACTTTAAAAATATTTAGCACATATGGGGGTAATAATGTTGTTCTTCCCCATTACTCCATTACACTAGTACTTTACCCATAAGTCCCAATCGTCCCAAAACAATATGTACAAGGATATGACTCGACTTAGCAACCATGTAATCGATTAGATAATTAACAAAGGGTTTAACAAATGTTGTCACAATAATGCACTAAAGGTGAGTGCATACAAGGTAGGCTAAGGCGATTTAGGTGTAAATTTAAGTGGGGTGTAACAAATTCTCACTTTGAGTAAGATTCTCAAAGATCGAAACGAAAAGATAGGCTCGGAGGGGTGTACTAGGGGTATCGTGTACCAAAAATTGGGTACAACGCAAAGGGTGTGGGAGAATTACTTGACTAATGTAGCCAAAGTAATTAAAACAAAAAAACGGGTGTAAAACAATGGGTTAATCCTAATGCCTCTTATCATGTAGTAAATCTTAACTACACGAATGTAGTCTCACTTGTGGATTTGAGATGGTCCTAACGCAAGTTCTAGAATCTAAATGCTACCGGTACTCACATCATAGCACCAAAGATGGATGCTTTTCCTACCAATTCTAGGGGCGAACCTCACATATTTGGGGTGGAAAATTTTTTAGTGGTACGTTTTTGTGCTAGTCATATAATTTCCTATCCATGAGACGCTTATTAGGACCAAAGTTTCACTTCTAAATGTTGTAAAAAATTTTAAATTGGCGCTAAAATTGCCCTAACAAATATTTCTCTCGGTTTTATTACAAATTTACTATCAAACAAACAAAAATCAAGCGCAATGGTATTCTCCAAGATGCCTTCATTTACCCCCCTTACACTTAAACCGAACATTGTCCCCAATGTTCAAATAGAAGATGTAAAAGTAAATAAAATGAAAGAATGAAATCAAATACTCCCCTAATTCGTTTAATGTGGATAGTGAGGTAACATGGTTAGATCTTCTTCCAAGAAAGATGAACCTTCAAAGCTTCCCTTCCGAAATATAAATCAACTTCTTGTCCAAAATAACCTGTTAACCTGCGAAAAAGATAAAGGCCAACCTCGCATAAAATCGGCGGTATAATCTATAATAGGATATAATGCTTGTGGAATGAATATTTTTGCAGAATTCCTGGAGATTATACGTTAGAGAATTAACAAAAACTTTTTATTTCAGGAAGAAAAACAAAACTTTCAAAATTGCAGAAAAATATTGCCTGACGCCGTCAGCTTGTAACACCTGGCGCCGTCAGAAATGATCTGACAGAATTCTCATGTTAAGTTTCCGGAAACATTCTGGAAAAACTATAACTTACTTCCTGGAATTCCTGCAAAAATTCATTATGACTCGATACAAGCATTTGACTCAAAAAAATACTAATATGTATGTTAATTTACATTGTTATGATTCATGTTCATTTGTTCTTATAAACCGATTTAGATTTCCCTTACACTTAGCTTTTGCAAAATACCTTTATATGTAGTTAAGACGAAGTTAAAAACAAAATAAAGCATTTTCACAAGTTAGTTTGAGTCATGAATCAATAACAAGAAATATCATACATACGGAAACAAACAAATAAAATTAAATAAACAAACAAAGCAATAAAACAAAGCAAAGAAACCAACATCCCAGACGAGGAAAATTAAACATGCAATTAAACAGAACCAAATGTCACCAGAGTTTTAAAGGCCAACAGAGGCCGAATCCTAAACTATTACATGCCAAATTGTTCAGAATCATACATCCAAAGATTAAATTGTTCAAACATCATAAAACCAAATCATACAATCACTGAGGTGGGGGACCCTGGCGGTAGTCGTAGCCGTATGGGAGATGTCCATAGTACCCGTAGGGTGGGTAGTCCTGCTCACGTCCAGGGAAAGGGTCAATCTGCAGGTGTGGGTCCAACTGATCACGCGTAGATAAATGCTGCATCTGTCGAATAGTGTGATCATACATCCAGTCGAACCTGTCATCAACCCTGGTTCTCCAAGTGTCAACCTGACCCATCCATGCTCCCTGGTGAGCCTGCCAGTCTCCCTGACTCACGTGCCGGTAGTAGTCAGCGGTCCGGCCTCATACCCCCCATGCTGCTGCTGTGGTGCATCCTCCTCCTCATCATCATCATCGTCACCACCAGCTGCAGCCTGTCTAGGTGCCCACCAAGCATACTGCCCCCCAGCTAACTCCATCACTACGTTCATCTGCTTCAGGGATCTGACCCTGACCACCCTACATACTCCTGATGAGCTCAGATAGTCCCTAATCTCAGGTGTCAGGACCCTGTATGACCTAGCCAGCTTGGTGATAAACATCCCCCCATAGATCACGTCATTGCTCCTCTCCCCAACTGCACCTTGAAGGTAACTAGCTACCCAAAATGGGATGTTGCAGTAACCCTCCTGGGAGAAAATCGTGTACAAGAAGAAGAGGTCCAAAAGGGTGATCCTATGCTGGGAGCTATGCCTCCCTGATAGGGTGAATGAAATACACCGATGAGCTAGCCTAACCCTTGGGTCCCTAATAGCAGAGGCCGTAGTGCCCCCAGATGCATACACCCCATCTCCAATAGTAGGCCAAAACAGTGCACTCCTCATGTCATCCCTGACAGTCATCCCCTGACTCAAACTAGCTATGAAGGCCCCTTGGGTCGCCTCGTGTTGCCCATAAAGACCCAATCTCCAGCCCAACTCAAGAACAGAACAAGAACGGTCCTCCCCTCCTAGCCTAAAGTAAACCGATGTAGCCCCCACATCATCCCTAGCTGCCCCAACATCCAAGTAATAAGTGGCCAAAAACTCACGCACAAGCTCATCGTACACCTGCTCATGCAACCTAAACAAGCTTACCCATTGTGGACCTGTGAAGTCATCGGTCCGTATGCTATTAACAAAAGCTTCCTCAAGACCGCTGTTAGCCAAGAAGTTCCAATCAATGATGGCGCCATGGTCGATGTCATGGTTGCGCAATTCGTGGTACTTTGTGGTTGCCACATTACCATAAAAAACACTCCAACTTCTCACCGTATCCGCCAAACTAACTTGGGGGGCCCTAGATGACCCAGCCCTGTGGCTCCTAGATCGCTTACTCATGTCCTGAAACAAAGCAAGAAGAGCGAGGGAGGTTAGGAACAAGATTGAAAGCAAGATGGGACATCAGACAGTCCTGACGCCGTCACGCCTAACGGGCTGACGCCGTCAGACTCTGCAGATTTTGAATTCGAGATTACGAGGGAAAGTTCAAGTATGAAACTTGTAGATCCTTGACCCAAACACCCCTTGTGACAGGAAAATGGCCAATAAGCCAAAGGGTGGTGGTCGAATCCGCAATCCCCTAACGCAATACTAAACCCAATTGAAGTTTTAACTAATTAGTGCCTTAATCCTTGCTAACATTACATCAACTACAAGGCATTGCTAAGTTTTCAACCTCAAATTGATCCTAGGGTTTCGTATTTTGGGGATATCCAAAATTGATGGATCGAATAGATAATTAGAGTAGGAAAGATGGAGAAGAGATACTTACCACGTGGAGAATGACGGTGAAATGGCACGAATTGGATCTTGGAGATTCGGTGGTGGAAGGTGGGGTGGATAATGTTTGTGGGGTTTGTGATGAAAGTGATGGATTAGAAGTTATAAAAGCTGGGCGGACGAGCTGACGCCGTCAGGTGTATGCAACTTTCAAAAATTACAATTAAGCCCTAGTTCTTTTTAAGAGTTGTTTTGTGGCATTGTAACTTTGACCATAGAAGTTCTTCGTAGTTAGAAAATGCCTCCCGGGTCAAATGTTTTGTTACAATCGTTGGGCGTAATCTTAACTTTCTCGGGTTCGGTCGTTGCCCTATTTAATCCCCACTCTCCGTTGTGGCAAGTATCTATCGAGTGGGGGAACTCCCAAAGTGAATTTTTGAAATGAGGGTACGCTTGGATTGGGTGTCTTTTACTCCGGGCTTAAAACTGAATGACCGTTTTCTAACTTTGTGAAAGCTGGGGGTTGTAACCACAATGCTTCCCACGAAGATACTAAGGGCCTGAGGGTTCTTTTCTTCGCAAGAGGGTCCAAAAGGATGGGAGGAGGGTAAGGGTGAAGTCTCGGGAAGAGGGTTTTCACCACTCACCTCGTTACATGGTTCATTAGGGACTGGAAGTTCAAAGATCTTTTCGATCTTCTTGTGTGAGGCTTCTTCCCTAATTTTCTCCTTTATTTTTGAGATAAATTTTTCTGCCAGTTCCATGAAAATGTTTTGGGTGTTTTTCAAGTGAGCCTCCAATTGTTGGATTTGTCTCTCCTGATTGTTCATGAAATTTAGCATTATTCCTTCGAACTCATCTTGTCGCGAGGGGTGAGGGAGCGTATGTCTATCGATCGTGTTTACACCTTTATTTCCCTCAACCCAAGGCGCCTCGGCTTTCATAAGAATCTCAATCTGCCTTTTTATGTTATCAAACAACTGATCTTGGGTTTCACTCATGCAATTTAAAACTCCTTCTTCCGAGAAAGTTGAGTCCATCCATTCTTCCTCTTCGTACTGAGCTAAGTCCTCGATGACTTCCCAGCACTTGTCGACGCTGAGCCTACTCAGTCTTCCCTTGGCAGAGTAATCTATGGCTCTTTTAGTATGATGATTTGCCCCGTCATAGAATCGTTGGATCTGTAGCCAAGGATCTATGCCATAGTGAGGGACTTTTTGGAGTAAGTCCTTGAATCAAGTCCATGCCTCGTAGAGGGTTTCGCCTTGGCGTTGTTGGAACGCTAAGATATCATTCCTTAGCTTGGCAGTTCTCGCTGGTGGGAAAAATTGAGCGAGGAAACGAGTGGTGAGATTATCCCAAGTCGAGATGGATCCCGCAGGTAGACGATCAAGCCAATGGATAGCTTGGTCATGAAGAGAGAAATGGAAGAGACGTAATCGGGTAGTATCTCTAGTGGCACCGTTAAGGTCAATGGAATCTACGATTTTAATAAAGTCCCTAAGGTGTTGAATTGGGTCTTCGGACATATGTGCATGGAATGCAGATCCGCTTTGCACCAACCTGATGGTGTCGGATCGCAAGGGAGACACATTGGCTCCTTAGGTGAGCTCAATGGTGTTTCGATAGCCATGGTGGCTAGGTCGGGAATATTCTTTTAAGGTACGGGCTCTAGGAGGTTGGTTTAGTTGTGGTGGATTGTTTGGTTGCGGTGGGTTGTTGGGATCGAGGATGTTACCACCTTCCATGTTGGCGGATGGTAATGGTTACGAACAAAAACACGAAGAAAATAGATAGACTAAAGAAATCCTAGAAAAATAAAATAAAAATCTCACTAGAAAGGAATCTAGTGAGTAGACCTAATAAAANTCTAGGAGGTTGGTTTAGTTGTGGTGGATTGTTTGGTTGCGGTGGGTTGTTGGGATCGAGGATGTTACCACCTTCCATGTTGGCGGATGGTAATGGTTACGAACAAAAACACGAAGAAAATAGATAGACTAAAGAAATCCTAGAAAAATAAAATAAAAATCTCACTAGAAAGGAATCTAGTGAGTAGACCTAATAAAATAAAAAATCAACCTAAACAATAACTATTCCCCGGCAACGGCGCCAAAAACTTGATGTGCGTGGGATTGCGACCACGCAACAGGTTTTACCTCTCAAGGGATCTTGAGAAGCTTGCAATCCCACCAGGCAGTGTACCTGGTCGATGTAGTATAGTGTAGTGGTAAGTACGGGGGATTGATCGTTCTCTCACAGGGAATAGTGCTCGTTAGGATAGAAAAACAATTCTAATAGGTCTAAAGGTGAAGGAAGATTATTTTTGTATTTTTATATTTTATGGAAAGCAAGTAAAATCTCGGATATTGGAGGAGTGGGCGGAATTAGTTGCTAGTCAACTAACCCAAAAACTACAATTGCAATAAAAATAAAATAACTAAACTATTGTGGTTGTGAAAACTTATATGGAGACAAATGTGTTTACTTAGACTTCCTTACTCCCTAACTATCTTTTACCGGTTAATTGGTGTATGTATTACTTGCGTGGATGACGGGTGTATTCCTTAACAATTCATGGGGTGGCATACATATCTCCCCAATTCTATGAGCTCTTATCTCCTCCTACAACTATGCGTACACATAATCATAGGGATTGTAAACAGTGGCTCATGCGTTAAATACTACCTTAATAACCTAGTATGCCTTAGTTACATGTTTCTTAAGACGTTCAAGCATGTTACCATATAGGAGTATTGCCAGTTTTCTTAAGCCTAACATTGATGAAACATTCATCCCAACAAAGTAATAACACACCAATCAACCAATAATTAATAGTTAGGTTTCATTAGATCTAAGCAAACACAAGAAAAATCTAGCCTAGCATGTTAATTGAAAGACAAGCATAAGATATAATTAACCAACACATAGACATATTGATTAATTTAAGTGAGGACTTATCTTTAATTGAACATGAAGGTTTCAAGGGTGAAAAACCCTTGAAATTACAGCTAAAATCGTCTTTAGGGTTTATCCCAAACTTGTACCAAAATTTCCACCCTAATGAATGAAAAATAGGAAAATATATATAGATTTTACATTCTGACGGCCTCAGGTTATAGGTTCTGACGCCGTCAGCTCGCCGTCATTAGGGTTCTTGGATGGCCTAGATTTACTTCTGACGTCGTCACCCTTTAAATTGCTCTGGGCCGTCACTCTTTAGATTAACACCTGACGGCCTATATTCTTTAACACCTGACGCCGTCAGGTGAAAACATCTTGTTTTCTTCATAGGACGTCTAGTGTAATCTGACTTCACTCCTTTGTCAACGTTTGCTGACGGCGTCACCTTGTGACTCTGACGCCGTCAGGTAGGAAATCCAGCTTCTTTTGAGACTTTGTCGTTTTCTTCACTTTTATGCTCCAAAAACGTCCAAATATGAATGTTTTCCAGAATTCTTCTCAAAAGTACCTAAAATGACAAAAGGAATTTAGGGCAATATTTGATCATATTTACTCGAATTAGGGCTTAAATGACCCTTAAAACGGGTACACTTTTCGTCTCATCAAGGCAACCCAAGCTTTGTGTGTTTATTTGTTTGTTTGTTTGATTTTATTTGCTTCCGTATGTATGTTTAATTTTTATCGTTATTGATTCATTTTTCAAAATTGTAAAAATGCGTTATTTTGTTTTTAACTTCGTCTTAACTACATATAAAGGTATTTTGCAAAAGATAAGTATAAGGGAAATCTAAATCGGTTTATAAGAACAAATGAACATGAATCATAACAATATTAAATTGACATACATATTAGTGATTGTTTGAGTCAAATGCTTGTATCGAATCATAATGATGTTTTGCAGGATTTCCAGGAAGTAAGGATTGAGTTTTTCCAGAAATTTTCCAGAAACTTAACATGAGAAATCTGTCAGATCACTTCTGACGGCGTCAAGCTCTAGGCTGACGCCGTCAAGTTCAGTTTTCTGGAATTTTTTGAAAGTTTTGTTTTTCTTCCGGAATAATAAAGTGCTTTATAAAATCTCTAACTTATAAACTCTAGGAATCTGCAAAATGTTCATTCCACAAGCATTATATCCTTATACAGGTTTATCCCGCCGATGTTATGCAGGTTTTCGTGTTTGTTTTCTCAGGTTTAACAGATTATTTTGGACAAGAAGATGATTTATATTTCGGAAGGGAAGCTTTGAGCGTTCATTTTCTTGGAAGAAGATCTAACCATGTTACCCCTTTATCCACCGAGCGAATCAGGGGAGTATTTGATTTCATTCTTTACCTTATTTACTTTTACATCTTATTATTTGAACATTGGGGACAATGTTCATCTTAAGTGTAAGGGGGGGTAAATTACGATACCTTAGAGAATGCAATTACGCTTGATTTTTGTTTGTTTAATGGTAGATGTGTAATAAAACTTAGATAAATACCTGTTAGGGTAATTTTAGTGCTAAATTTAAAATTTTTTACAACATTTAGGAGTGAAACTTTGGTCTTAATGATCGTCTCATGGATAGGAGTTATATGACTAGCACAATAACCGTACCATTAAAAAATTTTCCACCCCAAATATGTGAGGTTCTCCCCTAGAATTGGTAGGAAAAGCATTCATCTTTAATGCTTGTGTGTGTACCGGTAGCACTTAGATTCTAGAAATTGCGATAGGACCATCCCGAATCCACAAGTGAGACTACATTCGTGTAGTTAGATTTACTACATGATAAGAGGCATTAGGATTAACCCTTGTTTACACCTGTGTTTTTGTTATAATTACATTGACTTCATTGGTTCAAGTAATTCTCCCACACCTTTGCGTTGTACTCATTTTTAGTACACGATACCCCTAGTACACCCCTCCGAGCCTATCTTTTCGTTTCTAACTATAAGCATCTTACTTAAAGGAAGAATTTGTTACACCCCACTTAAATGTACACCCAAATCGCCTTAGCCTACCTTGTATGCACTCACCTTTAGTGCATTATTGTGACTACATTTGTTTAAACCCTTAGTTAATTATCTAATTGATTACACGGTTGCTAAGTCGAGTCATATCCTTGTACATATTGTTTTGGGACGATTGGGACTCATGGGTAAAGTACTAGTGTAATGGAGTAATGGGGAAGAACAACATTATTACCCCCATATGTGCTAAATATTTTAAAAGTACTCCAAGTGTTTCGATTATCTTAATTCGAGTCATTAGAATAGTTATTTGTAAAGTATGTAAAAGTTCAAGTGTAAGGGGAGAACCAAGGCCCCTATGACGTATTATTTTTGGATGGTAGGGCAAGAATGTATGCGGAAAAAAATCGAAAAATCAAGAAAAATACAAAAAAAAATGAGAAAAAGAAAAGTAGAAAAAACATACGGACTACCATCCCGTTTCTTTTTATGTTTATTTTATGTTTTATTAATTTTTAATTAGCGTTAGTCGAGTCTAGTCTTGACTTAGCAACGCCATATTGTACATGTAATTAATCAAGATCTTTAACTCGCCACCAGTAAAATCTCCCTTATCCAACAAAACCGTGTTTATCATATCCCTACACCTCATTACAACCCTATTTGTAAAGCCCTCTTTGATAGTTTATCTTAGGTGCTTACGCCTAGTGGAGAAGGTTTTCGATCCTTTCCCAAGCCTATGGTAATCTATTTGCTATGACAGGTAGTGAGAGATATTGTCCATTTTCATTTATGAGATATAATTCTATGACACCTGAGAGATGTGAGTATCTAAACACTACTTGTGAGGTGCTAGTATGTACTCTCCGTGCTTATTATGATTAAAGGGGAACGATTATTTGTTGTAATTACTTTTATATTAACGTTAAATGACCCCTAACTTGTATTTTGATTAGAATAAAAGCGCATTTGCTTGAGGACAAGCAAATCTCAAGTGTAAGGGTATTTGATAAGGCGAAAAGTGTACCGCTTTTCGGGGGTCATTTAAGCCCTAAATCGTATTTATTTGATCAAATATCGCCCGATGGTTCGATCCTCTTATTTTTTTTTCTCGAACCGAGAGATTAATGAATCGGGATCCTGTATAAGTTTGTATATGTTATGCTTGTATTTTGTTTGTCCATTAACTTTTATGCAGAAAACAAAGCAAACAGTGGAAACAAAAAGGCAAGCAGTGGTAAAATGTGCTCTCACAGTGGAAACAGAAAAACAAATTTTATTCATTTGATTCCAATTGTTCCTTTTGGCATTTTAGGTACTTTGGAGAGAAATTCTGGATAAGGAAGCACTTTGAAGGTTTTCGGAGCATAAAAGTGAAGAATTCGACAAAGTGTCAAAAATCTGCTGGAACAGTACCTTGACAGCCTCAAGACCACGCCTGACGGCGTCAAGCTTTGACGGGCCAGAACACAATTTTAGAGTTTAAAGGGGGACGGCGTCAAGAAGGCTATCAAGAAACCCTAACCACGGCGAGGTGACGGCGTCAAGGCTATAACGTGACACCGTCAGATCTGTTTTTCTATATATATTCGCATAATTTTTAGTCATTAGTGTGGAACTTTTTAGAGAGAAACCCTAGACGATTTTTGCAGCTTTTTTAAGGGTTTATACCCTTGGATCTCTCATGTTACATTGAAGATAAGTAATCAATTAATCATTCAATATATCTATGTGTTGTTTGATTCTATCTTGTTCTTGTCTTTTGTTTAACATGCTAGGCTAGATTTTCTTTGTGTTTGCTTAGATCTAATGAAACCGAACTATTGATTATTGATTGAATGGTGTGTTATTACTTGTATTGGATGGGTGATTATCGATGTTAGGCTTAAGAAAACTGGCAGACTTCCAGTTGGTAACATTCTTGAACGTCATAAGAAACATGAACCAAGGTGTACTAAGGTTATTTGATTGTATTTAATGCATGAGTGAATTCTAGTGATCCCATGTTAGGAGCTTCTTAGCCGGCTCGACATAGGAGTGAAGTAGGATCTCATAGAGTTAGGGGAAGTCCGGACACACCCCTACGAATGGTATTAAGGAATACAATCCTTCATCCACGCAATTAATACACACTAATCAATCGGTAAAAGATAGTTAGGGAGTAAGGAAATCTAAGTAAACACACTTCTCTCCATATGAGTTTTCACAACCATTTACTTTCTTGTTATTTTATTTTATTTGCATTATTAGTTATTTGGGTTAGTTGACTAGCAACTAATTCCACCCACTCCTTCAAACCCGAGATTTTTACTTGCTTTCGTTAAAAATATAAAAATACAAAAAGAATCTCCCCTCACCCCTAGACCTATTAGAGTAGCTTTTCAATCCTAACGACACTATTCCCGCAGAGAACGATCAATCCCCCGGTACTTGCCACTACACTATACTACATCGGTCAGGTACACTGCCTGGTGGGGAGTGCAAGCTTCTCAAGATCCCTTGAGAAGTAAAACCCTAGTGCGTGGTCGCAATCTCGCGCATCATCCATAACTTAATGTATATGTGAAAAAAAATTTAACAAGTGTATGGGTTAACATGCAGCGTACTGAAAATACCATAGCAAGGGATTGAAGTTCTCCCTTGGGCCTATTCTTCATAGGAGCTGGAAGAGCCCAACTCAAGCACGAAATCAATGTTGAGTCAACAATAATCTAGAGGGGCCACCATTTTTGCTTGTGCTAGTGTCCCCAGAAATTCTTGGATTTCTCGGAATATGGCCTGAAGGTTCCAATGTTGCCTCGGCAGAGAGTCATCTCAGGGAGCAGTCGACTGACGAGCAGCCTCTATATTTGATGTGAGTCTTGGCTCCAAATTTGTTAAACGAGCACAGTGTGCATTGTTGCGTATCCATCGTGGGGTGGGCATTGAACTTACTCCAACGTCTTGAGAGCAAGGTGTTTAACGAGGATGCGTGATCCAATGTTGATGGGTTTGCAACCCTCTTACTCAACGAGTTATTTAGTAAGTTTACTCATCCTTTTACCATCGTGGGTTTTAATAAGTGCATGCACGCCATGTAGGCAAACGGTAATGTAACCACAACATTGAGACATAAATAATATGTAAATAACAATGTAAAGAAAATATGT
This sequence comes from Artemisia annua, assembly GCA_014162995.1. Taxonomy (NCBI): domain Eukaryota; kingdom Viridiplantae; phylum Streptophyta; class Magnoliopsida; order Asterales; family Asteraceae; genus Artemisia; species Artemisia annua. Next base: position 72,986 of record LBNU01017686.1, read on the forward strand.
CGCGGAGTTAGCTAGAAACCGCGAAATTTAATTAATACTTGCAAGTTTTTATAAAAAAAAAAAGTTATTTGCCTAAATGAAACAAAAATATAAATACACGGATTTTTATTGAGCACTTACTAAAGTGCGGAGGTGTCCGTGTATGGGGGCGTAGCCTTTCCTAAAGATAGCATCTTTTGAGATTGCAAATGTTCCATGTGCGTTGTAGCTCATGGCCATCCATGTCACGTAGCTTGTACGCGCCTTTTCCTAGTGCTTCAATGACCTCATAGGGTCCTTGCCACTTTGGTCCAAGCTTTCCTGTATCTTCTGCGTGGCTCGCGTCATTAGCGCGAAATACAAAATCGCCTGGTCTGAATGAGGTGCTTCGAACTTTGGCATCGTAGTATCCCTTCATCTTTGACTTGGCTCTTGCCTCACGTATAGCTGCGCGCTCGCGCCTTTCTTCCAATAGGTCTAAGTCTATACGCCATTCGTCGTCATTGGTTGCGCCATTAACTTCCGCGGTGCGGATAGTTGGCATTCCAATCTCAGCTGGTATAACAGCTTCTGTCCCGTAGACAAGAGAAAAGGGGGTATCTCCAGTGCTAACTTTGATTGAGGTGCGATGTGCCCATAAGACGTGTGACAATTCATCCACCCATCTTCCTTTGTGTCTGTCTAGGCACGCTTTAATTCCTTCGCCCAGACTGCGATTTGCGCGCTCAACCAAACCGTTGGTTTGTGGGTGTTTAACCGACTCGAAGTGTTGTGTAATATTCAGTTTCTCGCACCAGTCTTTGAATGGGTTATCGCGGAAATGTTTTCCGTTGTCCGAGATTATTTCCCCAGGTAACCCAAAGCGGCATACAATATTTTCCCAAACAAATCGCTTTACTTGGTTACCTGTAATTGTTACCACTGCTTTTTCCTCGATCCACTTAGTAAAGTAATCGATAGCCACAATGAGAAATTTCATCGCTTTTCTTATCGAAACACTATAAACTAGATTTATTGCGTTTTCAAAATGCAATAATCAGATAATCCGATTTGAAACGAACCCCTTAATGTAAAATTACATAAAAATACATTAAATTAAATTAAGATATATTTCAAGCTTTTGTGTGGCCATTATATTTTAAATTGTATGTATGCAATTTGACTAACTATAAGCAATCATAAGCCCATTTCAATTAGTTTAGGCTTATAGAGGCTTATGCCACATAAAAGCTCTCATAAGCTATAATGACAAAAAAAAAACTTATTTTATAAGTTCAAGTCCTTATAAACTTTTAAAAACCTCGCGTTAAACACAGCATAAAGGTACTCTTAAATACATTAACATGTCTCTTCTTTACTACATATAATAGAAAAACAGTCAAATGTGGAAAAGTGAAATGTTGAAAATGGTCAAATGCGAGAGAAATTTAAAATATTTTAACTTAGGAAAGTACAAGCTATAATAATGCAAGGTACCATCTATTGCTTGTTTCGTAGAATTATTGAAGGAAACATGGTTGGACATTAAAATGCGAAGTCTGTGCACGGCTATAATTCCACCACCATCTAAATCTATGTGACGACTAACGTGCATTGTTAGTTATCTCATAATTGATTTTAATGTTTTATTTTTAGTTTCACTAAATGTTTTTATATGTTATTTGATACATGTTAAGAATTATTGTTTTAGTTAAATTATCGAATGTTACAACACTTTGAAATGTTCATGTTTTTATGTTTGAACATAAAAACATAAAAACATGAACATTTCAATGTTCACAAATATAAATGTTTGCCGCTAGAAAATTCCGTTGCTATGCACGGATACTCGCCTAGTTTATCTAAATGAGTTCAAACATTTGAATTTGTCGATTAATCTTAATAAGCTAACACAAACAGTTGACGAGGGCTTAAAATTATTATTTATAACTCATAATGTACGATAGAACCATGTTCTATAGAAGGTGTAATAAAGTAAAATGTAACAAAGTGTGTCAAGTGTTTTTACAAGTTTAGTGATATTTGCGTATATATTTTATAAGTTCAATGACTCTAAAATTATTATGTTTTATAAGTTGACTAACTCAAATGAACAAAATAAAAGTTTGTTAACTCAAGGGTTTTTTTTTTGGGACCATTGATGTTACTTTCTTGTTCTTGTAGCATATATCATTGACTCAATTCTGTAGCTCTCCTATTTACTTGCCACACTCAAATTCTTCTCCTCCAATTCCAACTGTGTGAATCAATCTTTCATACAACCCATCCATAAGTATTTGGCAGTGGGATAAGAAGTAGATACCGTGCTCAAGGTGATATTTGTTCTTGAGTTTGGAATCGAAAATGACAAGTAACAGTGAACTAAAAGACGAGCTTTTGGAGCAAGTATACCATGAAAACTGCCCAGGTTGCAAAGTAGATCGTGATAAACGAATGCAAACTGGTTTCCCCCTCAAGGAACTCATTTTTATTTGGGTCATCGTGTTATGTGTTGGTAAGTTCATTACTGTTTTCAGTATTTCTATAGCTTTAAAGTTAGTAAAAAATAACAAAAATAGGTTTATGTTGACAGCCGATTTTTATATTTTTATTTTTTATTTTTTTATTTTTTTACAAGATCAAGTATGTATCTGATCACAAGTATTTTTTATTGAATTGTTTTTAAACACTGAGTTCGTTTTATTTTTGCGATTTTATAAATTCTAGAGAAAATACAAATTCCAAACCTTTCCTATGATTTGTGTCTATTTTTTTTATTCACTTGGTATTCATCATCTATAAAGAACCCATTTCAGTATCATCTATAAAGAACCCATTTCTGAAATCTATAAAGAACTCACCTTTTCTACAAGATTGGTAACAGTAACTGCGTTTAAATCCATAATACGGAGTAGTATTTTCTTTCAAAAAGTAACCAAACAACTATTCATGGTTAAAGTCATATCTCATCTTTAAAAACCACCAAACAAAGGGGGATAGCTAAAAGATACGTAATTAAATAGGTATGAAAGGCAAATTACTCAAGTTATATTATTTTAAAGCATTGCGTTTATCTCTTAATTTTAAAGGCAATTATATATATATACTCAAATACTCAATAAAACTTGCATATTTGCATATATATCTAAAACATGCTTAATTTACATTATATATCATGCATATTGAAAGCTTATATTCTGAAAACATATGTCAATTTTTAAGTTTTAGTAGGTATATATTCAATTCCTTCAAACAATAACTAGGTATAATACCCGTGCACGCACGGGGTTTTGACATAAATTTTAATTATAATGTTTTTTTCTTTGAGTAATTGTTAATTTAAAGTAAATGTGCTAAAAGCCGAACCTTTATACTACCCCCGTCTCAAAATAAGTGTCCAGTTTGAATTTTCAGAGTCAAATTGATTCAACTTTAACCTTAACTATTTTCGTTGATGTTATATATCCAAATCAAATTCAAATTCAAAAGAATAGTGTTACAATGNTCATTTTTATTTGGGTCATCGTGTTATGTGTTGGTAAGTTCATTACTGTTTTCAGTATTTCTATAGCTTTAAAGTTAGTAAAAAATAACAAAAATAGGTTTATGTTGACAGCCGATTTTTATTTTTTATTTTTTATTTTTTTTATTTTTTTACAAGATCAAGTATGTATCTGATCACAAGTATTTTTTATTGAATTGTTTTTAAACACTGAGTTCGGTTTAATTTTTGCGATTTTATAAATTCTAGAGAAAATACAAATTCCAAACCTTTCCTATGATTTGTGTCTATTTTTTTTATTCACTTGGTATTCATCATCTATAAAGAACCCATTTCAGTATCATCTATAAAGAACCCATTTCTGAAATCTATAAAGAACTCACCTTTTCTACAAGATTGGTAACATTAACTGCGTTTAAATCCATAATACGGAGTAGTATTTTCTTTCAAAAAGTAACCAAACAACTATTCATGGTTAAAGTCATATCTCATCTTTAAAAACCACCAAACAAAGGGGGATAGCTAAAAGATACGTAATTAAATAGGTATGAAAGGCAAATTACTCAAGTTATATTATTTTAAAGCATTGCGTTTATCTCTTAATTTTAAAGGCAATTATATATATATACTCAAATACTCAATAAAACTTGCATATTTGCATATATATCTAAAACATGCTTAATTTACATTATATATCATGCATATTGAAAGCTTATATTCTGAAAACATATGTCAATTTTTAAGTTTTAGTAGGTATATATTCAATTCCTTCTAATTTTTTCTCATAATTCATCCTCCAAACAATAATACCATATTATTTGGAATCCAATATATATCATTCATAATCTTCGTCCTTCAGTTTTTCACTTATTATCACCGATAGTAACATATATTACTCTTTCCGTCTCAAATTAAATGTCTATTTTTATATTTCAGAAAGTTTAAGAAAAGTGAGGATATTTCAGTATTAGTTGGAGTAATAAAATTTCATTCTCATCCACTTAGAATATTTTGATCAGATGTAATTGAAGATGGTCAATCATTTTGAGACAACCTAAATTAGCAAAATGAACTTTTATTTTGGAACAAAAAAAATATTTAATTGTTGGGTGACGACCGAAATCATGACTGATTGCGACTACTTCTTACGTATAATAAATAAATTGTCCATCTACCTACATGTAGTGACAAACTGTATGAAAATGATATCTTTGTTAATAAACACGTGTAGACTGAATTATCTCATGCATAATAATATCTTTAAATTTAAAATTCTTAAACTTGAAAAATGTGTAATAATATCTTTGAACCAATGACATTATAAGGAGACACACTCAAGAATCCCATGTAAGGTCGATGCCACGGTTATATTTACAATTTCTGCTAACTATTTTTCTTGCTTTCGCACATGTTGATGCTCTAACTTTTTAAAATATATATAAGATTTTCTGTTTTTAAACGATAATATTATATAATTAAATTTTTCTGAAAAACCACATGCGTGCACGGGTATTATAACTAGTACTAGTAATATCTTTTACAAGACAAATTGGCAAGCTTTAGTAAGTTAATTACTAATTAATATATCATTTATTAAAAATGATAATAATATTTATCACTAAATTAATAATTTAAATATTATTTAATTCTTAAATTATTATCATTTTTCATTTTTAATGCATAAATATTTTTTAAACACTCTCCAGGTGGTACGGCGTTATTGTAGAGGGTGACAATGCCGCCTTCTACTGGGAATTTGAGCATCCCATGTGCTGTGGACGGTACCGCGCGTATGGCTGATATTCCTGGTCTTCCAATAATGCCATTGTATGGCAAAGGAGATTTGATCACCATAAAATTCATCCAAGCTGTCGTAGAGTGTTCCCTATTACCAACAACGACTAGTAGTTGTATTTGCCCCATAGGCCATATCTTTTCTCCTGTAAAGCCAGTCAACGGCATCGTGGCCGGGCTTAACTGACTTTGTATCTCAGGTCGCAATCCCACCCCGCATTTATTTCGATGGTGAGTGGTTCCACCATTGCGTTGTTCGCGGTCAAGGTCGGGAAAGAGATTTTGCTTCCATAAGAAAACCTTTGGCTGACTTTTTGCCTAGTCTTTCGCTCCCATGATTGTATCATGTAGATAGTGTCAGCCTTGTCCTTAGGTGCTTCTTTTTTGTTTCCAGTCTTTTGTTTGTCTTTCCCCTCCTTGATGCTCTTAACTAGATGGTCCAATTTCCCTTCTTTTACTAGTTTATCAATTAGTTGGCGTAATCGGACACACTCATTAGTGGTGTGGCCCTTCTGCCCATGGTACTGCAGTACCCGTTTCCTATGCGCCGATATTCTGGAGTGCGCATTGGTGGGGGTTTCGGGAAATTTGCGCCTTCTGTTACAAATATCTCCCTTGGAGACTTCGTTAACGGGGTATACTTATNTGTCTTTCCCCTCCTTGATGCTCTTAACTAGATGGTCCAATTTCCCTTCTTTTACTAGTTTATCAATTAGTTGGCGTAATCGGACACACTCATTAGTGGTGTGGCCCTTCTGCCCATGGTACTGCAGTACCCGTTTCCTATGCGCCGATATTCTGGAGTGCGCATTGGTGGGGGTTTCGGGAAATTTGCGCCTTCTGTTACAAATATCTCCCTTGGAGACTTCGTTAACGGGGTATACTTATCATTCTCTCGTCCGCCCCCTTGATTGCGGTAGCTTTTGTTACGGTTGCTACTCTGGTTATTGGATTGTCTCCTGGGTTGTTCTTGTGACCTATAGTTTGAGTAGCTTTTCTTGCTATCCGCAGCGGCAGCTTCTACTTGGATAAAGGACCTCGTGCGCTTCATAAGTTCATCAAAGGTTTGGGGAACCCTATCGTTTAACTTTTTGATAAGTTCTGGGTTATTGATTCCGTTCATGAACCCTGAGATCTTTAGTATTTCCGGACACGCTTTGACGTGTATGCATTCGTCCTTATAGCGCTCCACATAAGCGCTTGTAGATTCTCCTTGGCGCTGTTTTACCCTAGCAAGCTCGACAGGGTTTTTGGTGCACTTCTTCCTCTGAGTAAAGTTTAAGCGAAACGCCTTCCGCAACTCTTCAAACCCATCGATGCTTCTTCTTGGTAGCTTACTGAACCAGTTTCGCGCATTCCCTACCAATGTAGAATTAGACATGTGGCACCACACAGGTTGTGGCCAATTTTNTTTTACCCTAGCAAGCTCGACAGGGTTTTTGGTGCACTTCTTCCTCTGAGTAAAGTTTAAGCGAAACGCCTTCCGCAACTCTTCAAACCCATCGATGCTTCTTCTTGGTAGCTTACTGAACCAGTTTCGCGCATTCCCTACCAATGTAGAATTAAACATGTGGCACCACACAGGTTGTGGCCAATTTTTGATTGTAGCAGCTGATTCGAAAAATTTTAGGTGGTCATCAGGATCACCTGTCCCATCATAAGTTTTAACATTAGTGGGCATGCGCCTTCTCTTATCTTCTGAAAAATCGTTGATGTGCCGAGTGAATGCGTCAACCTTTTGGCGGCGCCAAGGAAGGGACATATCTTCGTCCTCCTCATCGCGATATCTTCTCTTGGACTTCCAATGTCCTGTTTCTTTGTCCTCGTTGTCCGAGGAGTCACTTGAGGATGAGCTTACCCTTTTGCGGCGCTTGCACAGACTTCCCTTGGAATCCGAGCTTGAAGGGCTTTCGCTTGGGGAGCATTGTCGCCCAAGTCTATCGTGAACTCTTCGACTGCTAAACCTTGGAGGGCTTTCGCTTGGTGAACTCTGTCGCCCAAGTCTATCGTGAACCCTGCAACTACCAAGCCTAGCGTAGACATTGGTACGCCTTCCATCGTCTTCATGTTCCCCCAGGTATTGCAAGTCAGCTGCTTCATCCTCCACAACTTTCTTCCCGACCCTCGTGAACACTGGGAGTCGGCGGCTATCCTTCTCGCGCCTCTGCTTTCGATGACGCGGTGGGGATACTTCATACTCAGGGCCAAAGTTGAGCCTGGCTTGCAGGCTCTGACTTGACCTCCTTTTCGCTTCTTCTTGCATAAGGGCAGCCAAGGTTTCGTAGTTTTGAGATACAAAGTCACTTGGTGCTAGTTCAGGCGCGACTCCTTCTAGCGCGAAGATGTCTGTTTCCATATTGGGACCCTTGTCTCTATTAGGCGCACGTGGCGGCTCAGTGGGGTCTATTTCGGGCACCGTTTGGTAGGGGGTGGTGAAAAGAGTGCGCTGTAGATCTTCCGCGCTAGTGGTTGTCGTAGCGGCCTGGGTAGTCCTTGTGGGAAGTTCTACCGTTGGAAAGATCAGATCTGGACCTGGCCCTTGGTGCCTGGGCGCACTGGTTGTTCCAGAGGCCTGCTTAGAGGTTGAATCACTTTGCTGCTTCTTCCCCTATGGGTCACCATATGTCTTTTTCATCTGCGGAGTCCGCTGGTTTACGTTTCCGTGTTTCATCATTCTAGTTCTTAGTGGAGTTCTTAGTGTAGGGTCCCACGGATGGCACCACTTGTTGATAACAAAAGTTGGGCGTTCCTTATTTGGACTCCTGTTCTCGTACCAATTGAATATTACTGCTTGAGACCTGCGCACTAAGAAAGCAAACAACACCGTTAGGCTTATCGTGGGATTGTCTCCCACGATTATCCTCCGGCGTGAGAGTAAGTAATCGGTTTTAGGGTTATAGTGAAGAGTTAGGGTTTTTAGATGATACCTTTAATGAGAGCCGTGATGCCCTTTATATACACACGAAATCCTTGTAGGTTTCGTGTTCCTTACTCTTCGGCGTATTCCATAATTATCTGGTTCCTTGATCCTTATCCCATAAATAAGAGATCCTATATCAAAACCAATAATAGATTCGGGTTTGGGCCCTCGTAAGCCCAAATCGTTACCATAATAGCCCACGCGTGGTGGACTTAAGTGTTAGTGACGTCCAGTGGTCGGGTTCGTGACCCGAATGCGGACTATACGTCATCATATATATATATATATGAATCTAGATCAAATAAGATCAAACATAAAGTTGTTAAAATAAGATCCAACTAAAATCTGACAAGTGACACTCTCGTTAAAATATAATTAAATTTTCTATTAATTACAACTAAAATTCTTAAAGTTCCAATGGTTTTCTTTTTAAAATTGACGAAATAAAGGTGATACACTTTGATTCGACATGTAATGTGTATCAGGTTAAGGTGATACACTTTGATTCGACATGTAAATTTATAATTGTGTATCACTAACACAAACTCATGTATCAGTTGGTTATTAGTTGCTAAAATCTTAATTCGTATTAATATTTTATTTTTTTGTGTATTATTGCTAATATGGTTATTTTTAAATGTTTTTAGTTGTTGTTTAGACTAGATCTTATTTTTACAACTTTAAGTTTGATCTCACATTAACCCTTCCCTATATATATATATATATATATATATATACTCTCTTTGCATATACATTAATTTAATCTAACAAAAATAAAAATATTTATAAATAACAACAACAGTAATAAAATGTTGTTTATAGAAGTAAATATAAAGTTTAATGAGTGTTTGCTAAATTTATAAAGTTATTAAAAATTATGAAATTTGATAATTTTACATTTAGGTCTTACTAGTTATAATACCGTGCACGCACGGGGTTTTTTCAGAAAAAATTAATTATATAGTATTATCTTTTAAAAACAGAAAATCTTATGTATATTTTAAAAAGTTAGAGCATCAACATGTGCGAAAGTAAGAAAAATAGTTAGCAGAAATTGTAAATATAACCATGGTATCGAGCTTGTATTGGATTCTTGACCGTTATTGGGTCAAAGGTTCTTTGATCACATGGGTTTACACATAAATCAAATTTATTTTAAAAATTTTTTTACTGTATGGACATATAAGAATTTACCCGTGAAAATTAATTGTGATATAAGTACAACTAATAAGTATGCATGAGTTTTTCATTTTGTATTAATACCAATTAATATTTTATAAAAATTTTATTGGATGAAAGATTTAACTTTGTTTAACTGACATAAATGTTAATGTTGAGGTTTATGTTATTGTTTAACTTTAACTATTGATATCATGTTGTACAAAATGTGCGAGTTTAGTAGCACATAATGAACGTTGACGAAGTTAAAATATATTCCGTAAAGTTTTTTAAAAATGTTTTTTCCGGATATCCGTATATAAACTTTAAATAATAATTACATGAGTCGTTATAAGTGCAATCGCATATATTTATTTTAATATCACAGGAACTCGTACTTACTATTTGATATTTATATTACCGTTAATAATAATTTAACTGTATTTAATATTCAAACCCGTGTACGTATAGATTAAACTTTAAAATAGGATATAACATGAGTTCTTATTTATATTTAACGTACATAGTAAAAATATATTTTAATAGATGAAAGTTTAAAACTAATATTTATTTTAAAAGTATTTAACGTATATTAAAACTAATTCGTACATTTATAAAATTTTGTAAGTTTAATGGGTGGAAGTCTCAAACCAATACTAATACTCATGTAATTGTAAACAAAGTTCATATTATAAAGTGTAAGGGGTTATTTGTTTATTATCTAAAGTTATAAAAAAAAATGGAGATTTATAATTTTACAGTTAACTCCATATAATATATTTAAAATTTAACCACTAATTTTTTATTAATTACCACATTTTTTTTAAGTTTTTATTTTCATAAATTTCACACCTATATTTTTATGTGTTTTTTTACTCAATCAAATTCTCCACCAAATTTATTAAAGTTTGACAAAAATCAATTCAACTTTTACTTTTTATTGGCCAATCACATCAAACGATTTTGCCTATGTGTCAAAATCAAGCAATCTGATTGGTCCGATTTTTTTTCCTTAAGATTGTTTTGGCAAAAACACTCCAAAATAATGTACTTTTTTTATTATATAAAAGATAAAATTAAATGATTTTATTAAGTTTTTGATTAAAATGTAAATCTTATTACCCCTTTATTAAATTTCTATTTTCGTAATTTGACTAAACTTGTAGAGCTTATTTTTCTTCCTATAACTGAATAAAATTACTGCAGCATTGATCAAATTACGTTCAGTTTTGAATTTTATTAATTAATCAAAAGACTAATTTTAAAATTGAACTCTCGTAATTATATTTGCGAACTTTTGGTTTCGGTGTGATGCTTAATGCAACACTTACGGGTTCAATTTATAGTTATTGCGAGAAAATAGTTTATGGGTTATAAATAAAAAATGATAAAGANTATATATATATATATTGGTTATTGTAAGATAGTACTTAAAAGTAAGAAAGTGTAGGAAATAATATTAGCCGTCGGATGTATCATTGATAAACTAGTTTAACTAGATTGGTGGGATGGCATATTCGTACTTCTTTAGAAAGCTATAGGTAATCTAGTAACCAATTTTGGAGTCCGTAATTTACTCCATGCTGCCTTTCATTTTGGTTTTTCATCTCTTCACTGACTTTTCTATTTTTTAATAATGTATCTTAACTAATCTCTAAATCTTATATTACTAAATAACTCACCTTTAATTCTATTTTATATGACAAATTTAACAAGATTGACACACGTCATACACAATTCTTTATAAAATCGATATAGACCTTATATAAGATTGATATCATATTTTAATAGTAATACGAGTCAAGATACTGATACATTGAGCTATTATCTCGTCATTACATTAAAGCATTCATACGCTATAAAAGAAAATGATGCGCAACTTACAACTACACATTCATAACTGAAACTGATATACACTAATTCACCCATTGATACACATAATGCCAGAAAAAAGAAGTCTGATTTGGTTATGCAGAAGACGGTGACGGAGACAGGTTCGATGGTGCCAATTGGGACCTCGCCAAAAATTTTTATTGAGACTTGATACACAACATGCACAACATCTGTTTGCTATAAATTAAAAGCATCCGCCATTAATGGGGTCTTCGTTGGTTCGAGAAAATTTGACGTACAAAAACCAAAGTGATACAAAAAGTTGATAGACACTGATACAACAAACAACTAATACATTGTTACACAAGTATCATCCATTGATTTATAAATCAACATTAGCAAGACCTACATAAATAAAATCCTTGAAATGTATAAGCATGAACTCGCTAGGAAAAGATCTAGAAAATCAAGAGTCAAGAAATTCGGACGACTACGTCTTGTTGTGAACAAAGGGGACGTCATCTTGACGGTAGTCAACGAGTTTCACCGGAAATGGTAGAAGATGTAGAATGAAAAGTGACGATGGTGGTTGTAATTGTTTGTCTGCAAAGGTGGTTGTAATTGCTCAAAATGAAAAGTGACGATGGTGGTTTAAGATGATAAAGAATGAGAGAACAGACTATTCAATACGAAAGAGAAAAGGAAATAACGTTTTGTGAGATTGAGATAAATAAGGATTTAGCAAACTACCCAAAACGCCCTTATGATTTAAATTAGAATTTTATTTCATATTAAATCCAAAATTACAAGTGGCAAAAAGTAATTGGCTTCCGACACTATCTTATGTTAAGCACTATCCTATAAGAACCTCATTATATATATATATATATATATATATATATATATATATATATATATATATATATATATATATATATATATATTAAGGGTTAAAAGTATAAATTATGAAACTTAAAGGATATTTCAGAAAATATAAATTTTATAAATTTATATTAGTGTTTTATATATATGTATATATTTATAATAAATAGTGTTGATGGAAACTTTCGTAAACTAACGTATAGATATATATAAAGTTTTATATATAACGTTATAACGATAAATGGTTACCGATCATTTAAAAAGGGTAAGATTTTAAAAAGTGAAACAGTATTTGTAACCGTAGGATTAGATCTGGTCAAGCACATTATTTTTTAATTATTATTTTCGGTCAAAGGGTATAATTGTAAATTGACCCGTTTTATTTTAATCACCCTCAAAATTCAAACGCAAATAGCTCTTAAACGACAAATTTTTAGAAAAAAACCGATTTCACCATAATTTTAAAAATTTAATCCTCTTTAATTTGGTATAAATTTTGTTAAAAATTTCAAAACTTTTTTTTTTACATATTAAATGGGTCTTGATTTTCTTGATTTTTTTTGTCATTTTCGGCCATATTTTTTACCCTCATAAATGTCGAATCGTTAAAAACTTAAAACATGAAAGTTTTTTATTTTGGTTCATTCTTTACATAGGTTTTTGAATCAATCAAATCCAATGTCATATGAGTAAGATATCACACGTTAAAGTTGACGTTTTACTCATATTTGTTGCACACAACATGTTTGATGAAATGTTTAGCTTAGATTTTTTGTCTTAAAATCGAGTTAAATGCACTAATTTTTGTACAACAATGCACCTTTAGTCATTTTATTAATGTAAGATTCAAAAAGTGTTTTTTTTTTTTAACTGATGAACCATATTAACTGATGAACCTTATTAACTGATTTTTTAAAAAGACATTTTGTTCATCAGTTACTTTGGTTCATTAATGTCAGGTTCATCAATTTTTTCAGATTCATCAATTTCAGGTTCATCAAATTTGATCAAATGTTTGGCTTTATCAATTTTTTCAGGTTAATTAAATTTCAGGTTCATCAATTTCAGGTTCATCAATTTTTTCAGGATCATCAATTTCAGGTTCATCAATTTTTTCAGGATCATCAATTTCAGGTTCATCAAATTTGATCAAATGTTTGGTTTCATCAAATTGATCAAAGTTCTTTTCAGGTTCATCAATTTTTTCAGGTTCATCAAATTGATCAAATGTTTGGGTTCATCAATTCTATTTAACAAAACAAACTGATAGTTTTGATAAACTGAAAATAACTCGACCAATTAGTGCATTTAAATGTATTTTTATATGAAAAATCTCTGTTAGTCATTTTATCAAACACTTTGTGTGCACTAAATATGACTAATACGTCATCTTTAACGCGCAATATCTCACTCATATCATATCGGATTTCAGTGATTCAAATTTATGGGTAAAGAATGGCCAAGAAGCTACAACTTTCGTGTTTTAAGTTTTGCAAAATTCGGCCTTTAAACTAGACAAAATTAGAGCCGAAACTGCTAAAATTTTCAAGAAAATCATGACCCAGTGAATATGTCAAAAAAAAGTTTTGAAAAAATTAAAAAGATTTTTACCAAATTAAAGAGGATTAGATTTTAAAAGTTATGGTGAAATCGGTTTTTTGTAAAAGTTTGTCGTTTAAGCGTTATTTGCGTTTGAAATTTAAGGTGGAATTAGAAAAACGAGTTAAATGACCATTATACCCCTTAATCGAATTTAATAAGAAAAAAGGGAGGGAATGGGTGGTGGACACTTGTCACATTGTGAGTGGCTTTNTATATATATATATATAATATCTTTATGAGCATGTCATAAGTAAACTTCAAAAGAACCTTTCATGGAAGTTATTTGTTGAGAATTTTAAGGAACGTGGCTTGAAAGATGTTGATGCTCTAGCACTTCAGACTGCTTTGGACGATACTTTTAGTGCCAACTGGACATGTTCTGGGTACGTACATATCACCTCACAGTTTTGTCTATATGCTGTACCGTCTTCTTTTAATGCAATCTTTATTTTCAGAAGATTTTTAAACCACAAAATCTTCTTTTGTTGGATCATTTACACATATTCACTCGACTGCTACTCCAGCTCTATATAATGGACTGGTTTTCATTCATGTGTTCGTTATTGTTGGAATAGTCCGACAAATTCTCTGCAATAAGGAGGATACTATATTATGGATTCAAAAATTGAAGATTGAACGCTCTTATTATCCACTTTTAGTATTGAAGCTGATTATGATACTGGCCTCGATATGTCTGAATGTACCAGATTGTTCTGAATGTCTACTTGAGTTTTTGACGGTGAGGCACTACATTGCCAGTTTGCTTCCAAAAAAGTTTGTGTCTAGTCTATTGAGAAGAAGGAATCGTCGTTGCTTAAACTTGAATCCAGAAGTGGTTGCACAACCATTTAAAAGTGTAGATGATCCTCTCTTGATTTTGTGTGCGGGAAATGTGAGTCCCAAAGTTCGTGCTCCTTGTGCTATATTTGTGGACCTTGGGAAATCAGAAGAGGAAATAATGAACATATTGTTTCCAAGAGAAACTGCACAAAATTGTCAGACTTCCTTAAACAATGTTGGCGTTGAGACAATTTGTGATTCACCATCTATGAAAACATTACGAGATGATAATCTGAGTGTGAATCCCGTGGATGTATGCAAGCTGGAACCACGAATGAATTGGAAATTTCTTGATGAAATATCTGATCATATTAATAGGATGAAGGGAAAGTTGCTGAGCTTATTTTCTGATGAATCTACGATAAAGGTAAGTGCATCATGGTCTATTAAGTTTTAACGGCATTGGTCTAAATTCTGACATCTTCTGATTTCATGTTTTATTTCAGAAAGAATTGGATCAAAATATACACGCACTAGCTACTGCCCTTGAGGATGGAAAATCTTGTGCTGGAGAAGATGCAACACTTGTACAAATCGCATTATGTGAACTGCGTTCGCTTTCAAACCTGTTTGCTGCAAGGTTAGATTTGCAATTTTTGTTTGAATGTTTTANGACATCTTCTGATTTCATGTTTTATTTCAGAAAGAATTGGATCAAAATATACACGCACTAGCTACTGCCCTTGAGGATGGAAAATCTTGTGCTGGAGAAGATGCAACACTTGTACAAATCGCATTATGTGAACTGCGTTCGCTTTCAAACCTGTTTGCTGCAAGGTTAGATTTGCAATTTTTGTTTGAATGTTTTAGAACCTTTTTAAAGAAGTTTTTGGTGTTTGGATGTTTTACAGTCAACAAGAAGCAGAGATTCCAGATATCATCAAGAGGATGGAAGTGGCTATCGATTGGCTGCAAAGTAATGGGCCAAAGATAGATGATTTCTTAAAACGGTATGCCGGCCATGAGTCAGGAGTCGAAGGCTGGGCAAATGGTAGTGCCAGAGAGCAGCACCACCACTCAAGTTTAAGAAACAGGTGACAAGAAGAATCAAGATGAGGAAACAGGAGACACATTACAGGTGGAACCGATGTTAGAAAAACAAACCAGTGGTGGTAACACTCAGGAAGCGAAAAACAAGAAAGGCAAAGATGACAACACCAAAGGTGACAATAACAAAGGCAACAACAACAAAGGGAAAAACATCAAAGGAAAGAAGGGTAAAAAGTAGGGCTGTAAACGAACTGAACATTCATGAACCGTTCGGTAAAAAGTTCATTTATGTTCGTTTGTTTATTAAATGAACAAACATGAACAATATTTTACGTTCGTTTAGTTAAATGAACGAACGTGAACAAAAGTCTCGTCCGTTCATTTATGTTCGTGAACGTCCGATTATTCGTCCGTTAACATTCGTTTATCTTTATTTATCTCTTTATGTTCATATATCATATCTTTTAGTTTTATAATTTCAAAAATTGGTTTGTTTGAATAAAACAATACTTATAAAATAAATATTGTGAAGAATTTAATAAAGTTTATGTTTGTTTGTTTATTTTTATTTATGTTCGATCGTTTATGTTCGTTTAGCGTTCTTTTAGTGTCTTAATGAACGAACGTAAACGAACACGAACAACTCATTTTCTTAATAAACGAACATGAACAAGAAAATTCGTCCGTTTAAGCGTCCGTGTTCGTTTATTTGTCCGGTTAAAATTAAATGAACGAACATGAACAAGGCTCTGTTCGTGTTCGTCCGGTTCGTTTACAGCCCTAGTAAAAAGGGCAAAGGTAAAAAGAAATGACACGATCAGATGAAATGTGATCTCATACTGCAAGATCTTGATACGTAAAGATCATTTTCTTATGAGTTCACGAATCTTAGTAGAATGTTTGGTCTAGTAGAAGATTTATGTTACTGTTTTAATTCTATCTAGAGTCGTTCTTGAGACCTCTGTTACTACGATCGTGAAAGTTTTAATCGATCTTGGCTTTTTGTATATCTTTATGCTTGAATTGGCAACCTTATTAAATGACGGATATGATCATACTATAGCATGTGGACTGGTTTGCGTTGCTGGTTATCAACGTTTTGCATGAATATGATTATACTATTTTCTTAACACCAACTGTAATGAAGTTTTTTATTGTTACAATATCTGATAAATGACCCACGAACATACTTCAAAACAGTGTCTCCTAAAACTCCTTATCATTTTCTTAGTGAAAGATATGAGGCAAACATGTTTTCTACTATCCTAATGATAAAATAACTTAATTCAAGAGAGATCGAGTCAATTAAAATACTGGTTTTTAAACCATTGAGATAAACTACTAAATGTTAAATGCATATTGTAGTATAGAAGCAAGTATAAGCATTGGAAATGAAGTGCTGCTCCCACCTCTGCCCCGACTTGAGGTTGAAGAGACATTTACGGATGACGAGCCTGAGAACATGATTATAACGACATTCAGAATAAGCATTTATTGCAACTGTATATAACTAGTTTTTTATGCTTAGATAAACAGGTTCTTCTAATTGATTCTTTTGCATTACTCTGTAACAAATTGTCGAAAGTGAAGAGAACTTACAATTATAATCAGACCAACCAAGACGTTGACCACCCAAGTCATAAACGATAATCTTGTCCTTAAGAACAAGGTCTGCGTCACCAAGTAAAACAAACAAATATCAACACATTTGAAAAGTAGTCAGAAACTCGAAGGGAATTTCAGTTTCCATGATTATAAATTATACCTCCTAAAACTGTTGGTCCTGGAGTCAGATATGACCGAAACCCAAAGCACCAAACCTCAGCCCCACCCTACAAACACTTTTGTTCATTAGAATAAGCGAAGAAAAAATTCAAATCAATAAGAACAAGATAACTTACTATAGTCAATTAGCATGATGTCATATAACTTACCTTTGAATTGTCTTGAAGAAGGTAATCCTGAGGTCTTATATGCATTGAAGAGCCACCCTGAAAGTTCAAGCTTACGAGCGGGAATATGCTAGATACGCTGAAATAACAATAAAAGCTTCTTAATACATTTAATGAAAAATAACATGCAGTAGCCACTAGCCAGGAATATAATTAATCCCAACTTCTGCTGATATTTGACATAGTATAGGCTTGCCAACCTTCTGTTTATTACGAGTTTACGACACATGATATATTACACAAGCAGATGTAAAATCATGATAAGTATTCATGCATGAATCCTTCATGGACCTAAGAGTACAATTTAACCCCTATTGTTACTAAAATACCTTAAAGCAATCTGAAATTCAAAGGAATATATAAAACTTAATGCAGCATACTGCAAGTCTAAAATCATTGTTTTTACGGACTAAAAGGGAAGTGCTACAATAGTTTATGAACCATAATTGTTGGGCGAAGACTTATACCTCGAGGTGAATATATAACACCCATCTTCCCTTGAAATAACGGGTTGTGCAGACTGTGAAACCGCTTGTGAGATCTGCACCAACAAAAGTGAGATCGACATTAAGACATACAGGAAGCATCCCATCCCTTAGAAAGTACTGCAACATCTAACCAGATACATCATTTGATGAACATGTTTCATATATCTCAAAAAACCCATAATGATGACACAAAAAGTAAGGTGATGGGTCAAGTCTTAAAGATAAATATCCTAGAGTCCACGCTCTCGAGTTGATCAAAGATTGTAAGGTGAAGGATAGAGGGCACATGGTTAACGAGTCTTGGATTGGGTCATGGTCTTGGCGTATACCTCCTAGAGGGCTGGGTCTTGACGATTTGAATGTTTTACACACCACTCTTAACTCTGCTTTACCTCATTCCAACGGCTATGATAAATGGGTTTGGACGTATGAGGCTTCCGGTTATTTCAAAGTTAGCACTTTGTCCAAAATTATCGATGACAACCTGCTTGATGTTCATAGTTTGGGTGTGCACCATAAGTGGAACTCCTGGATCCCTAAGAAAGTTAATGTTATGGTGTGGAAAGCCTCTCTCGATAGACTTGCAACGCGCCCTAATCTAATGGCTCGTTGCATGATTCATCCCTCCCCCAACTGTCCCTTTTGTGACTTGGAAACTGAGGCTATTGGCCATATTTTGGTTAAATGTCATAGGGTGGTGTGGAGTTGGTGGAATCTTACTCCCCCAGGCTCATTCCCTTCGTTTTCCATAGTCGATGTCATAAATGGGAGTGTCAATGTCCAAGGTGATCCGAATATTATTAAAGCTACGAATGGGGTTTTCCAGATTACACTTTGGGCTATTTGAAATCGGAGAAACCGTCTCATCCATGCCTCGGGGGATGACATTGAATCAATCAAGAATGAAGACATCTTTCCGGGTATCCAACGATTGGCTAAGTTGTGGATGTCTGCTCGTATTGCTCGAATTTGAAGATGGATTGGAATTGTTAGGTTGCTAGACCTTTCGACTTATTCTCCTAATTTTGTATGTAGGCTTTGTATAGTTTTTGCTTTCGGGTTTGTGGCATCTTTGTCATTTTGGCTTCTTTGTATAGTTTTCTCCCCCCGTTTGTGAGGTCCCTTTTTTGGGCTCCTCTGTTAATATAATCAGCCTTTCCGAAAAAGAAAAAATAAAAAATAAATAAATAAATATAATAAAATAAAATTATACGGAGTAAGGGCCAGTATTTTGCAGCCAATATTGACACACAAAGAGGTAAATTTCACAAAACTATTACAGAAAATTTAGATAGAAGGAGCATAAGGCTGAAACTTAGTCAGAAATAGGAATGTTGCTATTGTACTTACAGCATCCTTCAATAGGGTTAGAGCATCTTGAGGTAGGTACGCCAGAGTTGTTCCTGAATCAATAATGGTTCCTTCTTGGTTGCCGGGTATTGAAAATGTCGATGGATCAATGGACAATGTTTGTCCTTTGACAGAAATACTCTGTAAATTTACACTAAAATGTGGCCTGCAAAGAACAAATATCGAATTCAGAGTTAGTCTACCTTCTTCAACTTCACAATTTTAAAAGGATTAAAATCTCAAATACATATAACTTCACATGTTTCTCAAAGCATTTTATGTCACGGAATGGAAATTGTGGTTTGATGATAAAACATACATATATGATAAACCCAAAGACAACATATCCTAACACGAAATTTTCAAAAGTTTCTAACGTGTTAGATAATTGTATAAGCTAACGCGAAGAAAATGTTGCAAAAAAATTGCCAATGAAACTAAAAAGAAAAACATTATAACCGAAAGAAAACTTACCGTGATTGGACAAGTGGAGTATAAGCCATATTGGGATCCATTATTTGACCAAAAACCAAAATACCACCTCCATTGCCACTTCCAACAAGACAATGAGAGAATGAATCAGGAGCGACCCCTTGTGAAGAAAGTTGGGAAATTACGGACATGCTATGTTGACTAAATCCAAATATCCCGTTAACCCCATCTGTTCTAATGTTTCCAGTTTCGGATGTACTACAACTGTTGCATATATCAATTGAATAATATAGTGAATCAGTAACAAAGGATAATAAAAAGCTGAAAAAAAACTAACAAGTGGAGATTTGCTTATAGCCCACCCAAATACAACTTTGGCTGAAGAATTTGATGATCCGGAATCAACACCCATTGTGTTGAGATGCATCAAGTCGGATACATAATAACCTGAGTTCCCACTACCATCACCATATTGGAATCTGAAAGTGCACTTTGACTTGGAACACTCAGACCATTGGCTGGCCTGTGAGCATAGCGAGTCTGAACAAGTAATCAAAGAACTTGTTGATGAGCTTGACGAGTCATAGAACTCAACCGGGATCTGTTAAAGATTACAAAACATAGTAAAATCATTACTTGGTTACTTAACAAAGGTAAATATCTTTTAAAGAATACTCAAATAACTATAAGCTAGCATACATGTTGCCTGATTGATGTAGGGCATCCATTGCATGATTTGCAATTGACCCACAAAACATTGCTTCCAGTGTCGATTTGTACGTGATAGTCCCTTGGAGGCGTCCCCAATTGAACTTTTGTGTAATAAAGCCTACAAGGATAAACAACTTTCCTTTATATTGTCTTTCAGGGAAGGAAAAAAAAAGAGAGACTTTTCTGTTATTTAGATTAACAATAAGACAACAAAAAGCAAACCCGTCAACTCACACGAGTCAATTAACAAACAGATTCAATTATAACCTCCGAGTAAAAGCATAAGGTAAGTTAAATAGTATGTAGCAAACTGTTGAATGGCTTATATGTAACTCAGACTTGATGATCATAGCCAACATTTGAACCGAATTATAACTAAACTAACCCTATAAGCATAATCAAATTACATATCTAGTATTTGAAAAATTAATAATAATCAGATAATCTACTTGATAACATTATCTCATTTCCCAAACAACCCATAT
Source organism: Artemisia annua (assembly GCA_014162995.1). NCBI lineage: Eukaryota > Viridiplantae > Streptophyta > Magnoliopsida > Asterales > Asteraceae > Artemisia > Artemisia annua. The sequence goes on from LBNU01017686.1 coordinate 93,883, forward strand.
AAGCTAATAAGCCGTAGTAAAAGGTTGGTTTTTTCTAATAATAAAACATGAAACCACAAGCAAGCAATCAATCAATCATACAAAGAATCTCTTTCGCTTATGTTTTCATCAAGGTATTCAAATTACTTAAGACAAAAAACAAAATTGAATATAATAAATTAAGCTGAATATTACCCAATATGATAAGGGTCTGAATCACCCTCCAACGGAAAATCAACAACACCGGACTGCTGTAACAACCTCCGGTGCCGGAAAGTATCTCGTTCTATAAGCTCACTGATCGGTATCGGATGTTTCACCGGAAAAGCTCTCTCCAGTCTATAACTCGTTGGAAAGTTTTGCTGCGTTGTAATAATGAACAATACGACCAAGGTAATGAAGAACAGTAGAATTTTTGTAGCCATGGTGATGATTTGTGATTCGTATTGAAGAGTTCCATTATTATAAGCTCACAATCGTTACCGGATTTGTATTTTACGTAAGACTGATGTTTTACCTATTTATGGAAAGGGAATCATGCAGAGAGTTTCATGTAAGTTTCTTTTCTTCTTCCTTTATTCTCTTTCACACCACTATCTACCGTAAGTGTACTTGTTTTGAGTGGGTGGGTGTTCATTCACCTTGTCTGTCCTCATTTGGTGACAAGTAATGGGTGGGTTTTAAGACATCGTAAAGCTAGCTTTTGGTTAAGTCAAATTATTGATACTCTCCGTATGAAATAGTTTGTTACTACAATGTTTTCTACTTTTCTTGTACTTGTTTTGAGTGGGTGGGTGTTCATTCATTCACCTCTGTCCCCATTTGGTAACAAGTAAAGCTGCAACTTCATAGTACTCTAGTAGATTTGGTTATATACAGTATACACTACTACAGTGCTCTTTACATAAAGGATTACATTCCAAGTTTTTGTGAGTTGATGGTTAAACCTCGTGAATCCGCGATAAAAGATTAATAAATAAAAGTAAGAGCAAAATACCGTACATCGTTTGTCTTTAAACTTGTACCAAAAATTATGTTTTTTGATCACCCGAGATCCATTTACTTGGTATTTATCCATAAACTCTTGTTATACTTTTTGTTATAGGCAATTTTACTTTTTCCCTTCAACCCAAATTAACACAACCCAAATCAACCGACCCCCTCCCCCCCAACACACACACATAATCTATCATCTTTTATTTTTTTTCCTTTCAATACACACACTGATCATACAACACACTCTTAATACCACCAATCAATCCACCACCTATCTTCAAAAGGTTATTTCTACTTCAAAAGGTTCTACTTCAAAAGGTTATTTCTGCTAAGACGTGAGGATTGGTCATGCCGCTATGTCACGCCTCGCGCTATTTATAACCTTGCACATAATGCATTTAACTTTTCAGTTTTGGGTATCATAAAAGTTCATCAAATCTCATTCGGCATGAGGGAATTGATTGTCACTCTTAATTTTTATTGAGACATTTCACAGTATGCATTAAACAGTTGTAATTTTACGAATAACATGCTTTAACTACTTGTATAATGGAATGTCTCAATAAAAATCAGGAGTATGTCAATCACTTCCTTTTCCATAATAGTACGTTTTAGTTTCAACTTTTTTTATACGTCTTTCAATATGATTAAAATTATATCTTTTATATTTTATTGATACAAGTTACTAATTACAACAACATATAGTTTTGATTTTCATTTTAGCTCATAACCACACGATTATTAATATTTACTGAAATATTTGTGTCAAAGATAAAGTAATATGTTTAAACCAGAAAAGTGTTACCAAAATAAAGATTACACACAAACCAAACAAAAACATGTATGTGTGATTGTCATGGTTCATTGAGTTGTCAATTCTCATTTCCCCTATTGGAAATTCTTTAACTTATCTTTTATTTTAATTAGCACAAAAGTATGAAAGATATTTCTTTTGGGTTATTTCTTCTGGGTTTATTGTGTGAAAATAACATACGGAGTATTTTATATGCAATTGTTGTAGTAGCTTTAAAAATCAATTTGAGTTATTTGTCCTTTTGAATGATTAATCATAAAGACGCGACCTCTAAAATCTTATAAACAGAACTATTTTGAACCAACTAGCTACTTTAGGAGTATGTTGATAAACTAAAACTATCTTAAAGTTTGTCGTTGTTCCTTTAAAGTGAATATAACTTAACATAACTAAGTTTATTTTCCAATGTTAATATGATGATTGTTTAAAGATTTAAAGCTATAATACATAAACAAGTTAAACAAGGTACACAACAAAGTTTTTCAACATTTAAGTTTTTATTTGAATCAATCAAAAAATTATCTATGATTATTTGCGGAATAACAATCAAAGTTGAATGAACGTGGACTCAAAAAAAGAGGCATTAGATAGAGAGAGTTTTTGAAAGAGATAAGACTCCATAAAGGGGACATTGCACATTCAACTCCTTGAACCTAGATGCATAATGTTCTAAGACCGCCTTTTAATACCACTTGGAGCGTCCACCCAATACCAGTTTATATGAATTCCTTTAATATAGCTTTTTGTGTACCTATTTTTGAGATTGGACTGAAAGAAACGTGAGTCGTCGTTCTTTTTTCTTTGTAAAATGTTTGTACTCTTTTTGGGATAAGCAAATGGTTGTGTTTAGCAATAAACTTAACAAGTTTTCACACACTTAGGCAAATACTGCCTCGTAGTAGTAAAGTATGGTCTTTGTTTAAGTGTTACCTGAGCTTCTTGATCCTTATCAATTTTATCGGGTCCTTACCGCTCTATACGGGAAACAAAACAACAAAACCATTCATATCTCATCTCTAAACCAATTTACATACCATACGTATACAAAGGCTAATAGAAAAACTTTAACTTGTTTGTAAAGATTAGGATGAATAGACATTAGGGGTGAGTGTGGTTCCGGAACCAACCCGGAACAGAAAGAACCGAGAACCGAAATGCTCATAATCTAGGAATCGAGAACAGGACAGAAGAATATGTTTCGGTTCCGGTTCGGTTCTCGGTTCTACCCGATTGAAACCACAATTTTTTAAAAACCGCCCAAAATTCAATTTTATATATGTGTTTGCACAAATCTAAGTCAAAACCATAAAGAAATTGAACGATTAAAGATGATGTTAAAAAAAAAAAAAAAAAAAAAAAAAAAAAAAACAAAACATTTTCAAAGGGGGAGTAGCGGACTTACATTCTTGTGATCGAGCACTCTATTGATATGAGAATTATTTTTCACATATTATTATTGAAGTTTGTATTGTTTTTAACATTCCGGTATGAGGTTAAAAGACTAATCTAGTCGTTCAACATGTGATTAGTATAACTTTCGCAGTTAAGGACAAGTTTTAACTAGCACAAAGGCATAAATATGTAATCGTGAACTTGAAAAACTAAACGTCCCATAAAAATACTATATATTTGAAAAGTCGTGCGCGGTTCTTCGGTTCCAGAACCGAAACCCGCGGTTTCGGACCGAACTGAACCGAACCGAACCGAGAACCGCAATTTGCAATATCTAAAAACCAAGAACCGGACCGCGGTTCTAAAATGCAGTTCGGGTTGGGTCGGTTCCAATTCGGTTCTCGGTCCATTTGCTCACCCCTAGACATAAGCCCATAAATAATATTTACAATAGTTTATGATGATGTTTTATTAAATGTATATTTTTGTCGATGTATAATTAGTTGAAACTCTAGTACAAGGACTGTATTTGCTCAAAATTTTCTTGAACTTGAATCTGCCACTTTGACGTTAAGCAAACTTACACTTTAACTATGTCACATGAAAACACTCGATATCAATTGATTGATACCCGAGCATTCAGGATGGTGGCATTAAAAATCATTTCAATTATTAAAATACCTTTGATTAAAAATGGTAACAACATCCATTAATAAATTACTAATATTTTATATAATGTTTAATTCTCAATTTTTTATTCTTTTTTCATTTTTCTTTTATAACCTATAATTATTATTTTTTTCTTAAAATGACTGATATGTATCTAATTACACATATCTTTTACCTTGTTTAAACCCACAAAAACGACCAAAAACATTCAAAATGACCATATAATGATACAAATATCCTTAGAGTGTGTTTTTATGTGTTTCAGGTACAAAGGATTGAAAACAGAGCGAAAACGAGCATTTTTGGATCGACTCGATAACAGCTGTGCATTTTGGATTTTTATGACGGAGTCAAAGTCAAACCCCGGATACAGTTTTGGAAAGAGATTGAAAAACCGAATCCGAAACCAAATTTTATGGGCCAACCCAACCCATTTCTATGGGCCAAGTCAGCCCATAACTATTTCTATTGTCCAAATCCAAAACTATACTTACAAAACCCAAAACTAAATCCTGTACAAAACCAAAACCAAGTACAGTCCACACTCCAGGCCCAATCCCAAATAAATAAACCCAAAACCAAAACCCAATACCAAGCCTAGCTACACACCCACTAAGCCCATATCCATCAAAACCCACCCCACCCACCGTTATTTAATAAACTCTCGGTCAAAAGGTCAAACACCAGTCAAACCACTCACCTTCTTCCTCCCTATTACCCGCCATTTAAACAACCTCCCCTCCAACCTTTTTTCCTGCAACACTCCACCACCCTATCCTACCTCAAAAGCTTCCCATATCACCTCCTCTAAGAAGCCATCTCATGATCACAGCTGGTACCAACCAATCCACAAGTTTTTGGCGCAAAAATCCAAAATTGAAGGCTGAGATTATTCTACTTTAATCCAATTGTGGGATTTGCTCAAAAGAAACACAATTGAAGACCAAGGCTGTTTTATCTCAGTAAAGTAGCACATAAATGAAGAAAAACCCTAGATAGAATTTTTAGTATAAATAGAAACCTCATGTAAGCCTTCTAAGGCATCAATGCTTTACATTTAGTAGTTTAGATTTAATATTGTAATATGTTTTTTAAGCTTAATATTAGTTTTCAGTTTCAATTCGAAGTCTTGTACTCTTTTTCAATTTTCAATAAATATTCTAAGTTTTTATAATAATAATAATAATAATAATAATAATAATAATAATAATCATAATAAAAGCCTCATTCTCAGGCTCACTTATGTTTCAAACTTTTCATAAGCTCACTTAATCTCTCAGAAATATCAAAGAAAATATTAAAGATAAATTCAGAAGTCAAAATCACACAAATATATATATATATATATATATATATATATATATATATATATATATATATATATATATATATATATATATATATATATATATATATATATATATATATATATATATATATATATATATATATATATATATATATATATATATATATATATGTATATATATATATATATGTATATGTATATATATATATATATATGTATATATATATCTATATATATATGTATATATATATCTATATATATGTATATATATATCTATATATATAAATATATATATATATATATATATATATATATATATATATATATATATGCATGAGACTGTGGGAAATATTGGGAGTTCGAAATGATTATGGGCAAGATGGATTTACCCTAGGAAGCTGTTGCAAGTTCAGATACCTAGTTTAGCTAGTGGTGCAAAGGTTTTTACAGTATTGTTTCTATCCTTTTTAAGATTTTAGGTAATTTTTTTTATATTGTGGTCATCTTAGAATCCATACGTTATAATAGTTAATGTTGTTTATTTTTGCTTAATTATTTCAATATAAGCTCAGTATAACCTCATCTTTCCAGTTTCATTGTCTTGAATTGCTCCAATTGCTTCAATAAATTGTTCCTAAATCTTTTTCTAAGGGGGTTGTTTGGGCGGAAACTTTGTTTTCGTGCACTCAAAAGTGGATTTTGACCAAAAACCTTTTGTTCAAATGCTTTAAGTTGGTATTATTGAGTTGTTTTGAATCAAAAGTTGCAAGTTCAAAACGGTTTTCAGTGTTTGATCCAAATTTTCCAAAATTCCTTGGTGTTTAATTGGTTTCTTAACACTGGTAGAATATGGTACAGTTTACTTGATTTGCAGCTCATTTGATGTTTTTGTTTGCCTCCATTTTGTCCCTCAAAAAGGATATTGACTTTTGTTACAACTCTGCTCCTTGACTTTCCAGTGGTCAAACATACCACAATTCACCCATGCTTACCAAAATCAAACCATTTTCAACAAAAGTCCAAACGAGCAAAAATGTTTTCTTTTTATTTGTCATTTCTCAATTTCTCAACCACATCTAACAAATTTCATTGGGTAATTGTAACTCTGATATTTGTTGGACTTAGTGGTACTTTTTATTTTGAATTTTGTAGATTTTTCTTCGCCACGGCTTAAGATCTCTCTCACAAT
>LBNU01017686.1:100241-113244 GCA_014162995.1 Artemisia annua
TATATATATATATATATATATATATATATATATATATATATATATATATATATCTATATATATGTATATATATATATATGCATGAGACTGTGGAAAATATTGGAAGTTTTCGAAATGGATTGGCAAGATGGACTTTACCTAGGAGCTTGTTGCAGTTTCAAGATACCCTAGTTTAGCTAGTGGTCAAGGTTTTACAGTATTGTTTCTACTTTTTAAGATTTTAGTGTAATTTTTTTTATATTGTGTCATTCTTAGAATCCTAGTTATAATAGTTAATTGTTGTTTATTTTTGCTTAATTATGTTAATATAAGCTCAGTATAAGCTCATCTTTCAGTTTCATTGTTTGAATTGCTCAATTGCTTCATAAATTGTCTAAATCTGTTTTTAAGGGGGTGTTTGGGGAAACTTTGTTTTGTGACTCAAAAGTGGTTTTGACCAAAACCTTTTGTTCAAATAGCTTTAAGTTGGTATTATTAGTTGTTTTGAATCAAAAGTTTGCAAGTTCAAAAGGTTTTCAAGTGTTTGATCAAATTTTCCAAAATTCCTTGTGTTTAATTGTTCTTAAATGGTAGAATATGGTAAGTTATTGATTTGAGCTCATTTGATGTTTTTGTTGCTCCATTTTGGTCTCAAATAGGATATTGACTTGTTACAACTCTGCTCCTTGACTTTCAGTGGTCAAACATACCACAAATTCACCCATTTACCAAATCAAACCATTTTCAAAAAAGTCCCAAACAGCAAAATTTTTCTTTTATTTTTCATTTCCTCAATTTTCAACCAAATCTAACAAAATTTTGGGGTAATGTACTCTGATATATTGTTGACTTAGTGGTATTTTTATTTTGATTTTTAGATTTTTTTCCCAAGGCTTAAGCCCTTTTTCGGGCTGCAAAAGCCGATTTTGACAGAAAAGTGACAAAAACCATTTTTTCTTTGACCATATCTTGCTCAATTTTTGAGACTTTTGCTTGATTCTTGTTGTTTTGGGTAGCTAGAAGTACTATCTTGTTGAATGTGTTCTTTGTTTGCATCTTTTTGATTGTTTGTTGTGCTTATTTGACCCTCAAAGTTGCCCCCATAGCACCCCATTTCTGCTAATTAACCTCAGTTTTCACTGAGCTTATTTGATCCTTGTTTCTGCTGATGTAAGCTTGTTGGATTGTTGTTATTAGTATATTTTTGCTCACTTGTGATTGTGTTTATGTGTGTTTACTCTGGCTTTTGTTTATGTGTTCTTATGGCTAAGCTTATTGTTTTCAAAATTTTCACTTAAGCTCTAAAAGCTCAAGCTGTTGGCTCAACAAGCCTCTCAGAAGCTTGTTTTTAGCTTTTCCAAAAAACAGTGCTTTTTAAAAGTTGGTTAAAATATGTTTTTAAGGAGTTTGCAAAAAGAAAAAAATATTAGTTTTCAAGAAGCAAAGGGCAGGATTCGAACCTGTGTCCCTTGGCTCATCACAAACAGACACAAACACCACATATGCTACCAACTCGCCCTTGGGTCTTTTCTGGTTATACTTTGCATAATTAAATATTTAACAACTTAGTTTTCTGTTTAGCTTATAAGCTTTTATTTGCTTATTTACTGCTTATTTGCTATTGTGTGCCCCTTCCTAGGATTTTTCATAGATCAGTATTTAGTTCAAGTATTTTTTAAAAAAGTTTCAGATTTATTTGAAGAGTTTAGTATTTGTTAGGATTTAATTAGTGTTAAATAGTTTTTAATTCATAATAATTAGAATTTTTATCAAATAATTAATTTTCTTTTTTCTAAAATTTTGTTTTGTCATCTAGTATGTAGGAAAATTAGTTGTATGCCCGTAGGACTAGCGTTGTTTAGAATTCACTTTTTATTTTGCGCGTTGACGTTATTTTTAATTAAAACGTGCGTTTTTAGTTTATTTGCTTTACATAATTGTTCCACACCACCAAATAATCTCTCAATCATCCTTACAAGCATTTTAATCTCGAATCTCACACGATATCGCCCATTCACACCTCGTTGGGACACGACCCGGGTAATCACTTGCCCGGTATCACATATATACATTGTATTCACGGATTTTGCAAGTTAACCTTTTCAGTTTTCACAAGGGTTGACTAGTAAATTCTCCTCACGTACTTTGTATTTATTTGATATACACTTCAAACGTAATCAATGACTACATATTAAACTCGTAAGTTGCATCTAGGGGTGAGCAAACGACAAGAATGGACCGGACCGACCGAGAACGGACCGACCACATTCGGTCCGGTCCTCGATCTTGGCTTTTTGGCTAATTCGGTCCTCGGTCCGATCCGAAGTACCACAAACCGATTATTTTGCATTGTTGGACCGGACTGATCGAGACCGGACCGGACCAACCATATTCGGTCCGGTCCTCAGTCTTGGCTTTTTGGCTAATTCGGTCCTCGGTCCGGTCCGGTCCATTCCTGGACCGATGCTCACCCCTAGTTGCATCAATGATCACACAAAAACACATGTTAAAAGTATAATTATTTACACCTATTAACCATATTGCATATTAAACATTACGCATTAGTTATCAAATTAATCTTTCATTAGAAAGAAAGTTTGAAAATTTGAGACTTGCTACATGATGTTGTACATTATGCAATGAGAGTTGTACGTTGTTGTTACCCGTCTTTCACTTTTTTAACCATATTCATCCTCAATCAGTTTTGTTTTATAAAACCCTTTGATTTCTTTTTCATACCAAAAACCCCTCAAAAACCCCTCAGCTAAAATAAAAAAGGGTTTTTGTTTCTTGACTGCTCACACACTTTTTGTAGACTAAATATCAAAACCCATTTGTAAAAATTTTATAAAAACCATCAAGAAACACGCTTTTTGTTAAAAACTTGATAAAAGTATATACATTTTTAGGTGATTATGGAAAAAGGGTCTTCTTTTGGGGTTGCTGAGTTTCATGAAGATGAGTTTACGAAGATGATTCTTTCATGGTCTCTTGATCATGTTCTTGATGAACATGTCTACAAGAACAAGGTCAATATTTTTTTTTTGTATATTATTATTTTCATGTTTTTACTATGTTTGTTGTTTTATATGTAAACCCTTATTAAAGATACAGAAAAAGATTTTAAGTTATGACCATTGTGAGGGTGTTTGGGATATCTTATTTTGTACTAGTACTATTTGATTAGTTCTGAAGGGATATTCATATTGGATGATAAACCGTGTCTACTTATTTTTGGGTATATTTAAGGGGTGTTTGTTTCGGCTTATATAGCCGGGTTACAGCTTATTTGTTTTGGGNTAAAAGTATAATTATTTACACCTATTAACCATATTGCATATTAACATTACGCATTAGTTATCAAATTAATCTTTCATTAGAAAGAAAGTTTGAAAATTTGAGACTTGCTACATGATGTTGTACATTATGCAATGAGAGTTGTACGTTGTTGTTACCCGTCTTTCACTTTTTTTTACCATATTCATCCTCAATCAGTTTTGTTTTATAAAACCCTTTGATTTCTTTTTCATACCAAAAACCCCTTAAAAACCCCTCAGCTAAAATAAAAAAGGGTTTTTGTTTCTTGACTGCTCACACACTTTTTGTAGACTAAATATCAAAATCCATTTGTAAAAATTTTATAAAAACCATCAAGAAACACGCTTGTTGTTAAAAACTTGATAAAAGTATATACATTTTTAGGTGATTATGGAAAAAGGGTCTTCTTTTGGGGTTGCTGAGTTTCATGAAGATGAGTTTACGAAGATGATTCTTTCATGGTCTCTTGGTCATGTTCTTGATGAAGATGTCTACAAGAACAAGGTCAATATATATATATATATATTTTTTTTTTGTATATTATTATTTTCATGTTTTTACTATGTTTGTTGTTTTATATGTAAACCCTTATTAAAGATACGGAAAAAGATTTTAAGTTATGACCATTGTGAGGGTGTTTGGGATATCTTATTTTGTACTAGTACTGTTTGATTAGTTCTGAAGGGATATTCATATTGGATGATAAACCGTGTCTACTTATTTTTGGGTATATTTAAGGGGTGTTTGTTTCGGCTTATATAGCCGNATTGTTTGTTGTGCTTATTTGACCCTCAAAGTTGCCCCCATAGCACCCCATTTCTGCTAATTAACCTCAGTTTTCACTGAGCTTATTTGATCCTTGTTTCTGCTGATGTAAGCTTGTTGGATTGTTGTTATTAGTATATTTTTGCTCACTTGTGATTGTGTTTATGTGTGTTTACTCTGGCTTTTGTTTATGTGTTCTTATGGCTAAGCTTATTGTTTTCAAAATTTTCACTTAAGCTCTAAAAGCTCAAGCTGTTGGCTCAACAAGCCTCTCAGAAGCTTGTTTTTAGCTTTTCCAAAAAACAGTGCTTTTTAAAAGTTGGTTAAAATATGTTTTTAAGGAGTTTGCAAAAAGAAAAAAATATTAGTTTTCAAGAAGCAAAGGGCAGGATTCGAACCTGTGTCCCTTGGCTCATCACAAACAGACACAAACACCACATATGCTACCAACTCGCCCTTGGGTCTTTTCTGGTTATACTTTGCATAATTAAATATTTAACAACTTAGTTTTCTGTTTAGCTTATAAGCTTTTATTTGCTTATTTACTGCTTATTTGCTATTGTGTGCCCCTTCCTAGGATTTTTCATAGATCAGTATTTAGTTCAAGTATTTTTTAAAAAAGTTTCAGATTTATTTGAAGAGTTTAGTATTTGTTAGGATTTAATTAGTGTTAAATAGTTTTTAATTCATAATAATTAGAATTTTTATCAAATAATTAATTTTCTTTTTTCTAAAATTTTGTTTTGTCATCTAGTATGTAGGAAAATTAGTTGTATGCCCGTAGGACTAGCGTTGTTTAGAATTCACTTTTTATTTTGCGCGTTGACGTTATTTTTAATTAAAACGTGCGTTTTTAGTTTATTTGCTTTACATAATTGTTCCACACCACCAAATAATCTCTCAATCATCCTTACAAGCATTTTAATCTCAAATCTCACACGATATCGCCCATTCACACCTCGTTGGGACACGACCCGGGTAATCACTTGCCCGGTATCACATATATACATTGTATTCACGGATTTTGCAAGTTAACCTTTTCAGTTTTCACAAGGGTTGACTAGTAAATTCTCCTCACGTACTTTGTATTTATTTGATATACACTTCAAACGTAATCAATGACTACATATTAAACTCGTAAGTTGCATCTAGGGGTGAGCAAACGACAAGAATGGACCGGACCGACCGAGAACGGACCGACCACATTCGGTCCGGTCCTCGATCTTGGCTTTTTGGCTAATTCGGTCCTCGGTCCGATCCGAAGTACCACAAACCGATTATTTTGCATTGTTGGACCGGACTGATCGAGACCGGACCGGACCAACCATATTCGGTCCGGTCCTCAGTCTTGGCTTTTTGGCTAATTCGGTCCTCGGTCCGGTCCGGTCCATTCCTGGACCGATGCTCACCCCTAGTTGCATCAATGATCACACAAAAACACATGTTAAAAGTATAATTATTTACACCTATTAACCATATTGCATATTAAACATTACGCATTAGTTATCAAATTAATCTTTCATTAGAAAGAAAGTTTGAAAATTTGAGACTTGCTACATGATGTTGTACATTATGCAATGAGAGTTGTACGTTGTTGTTACCCGTCTTTCACTTTTTTAACCATATTCATCCTCAATCAGTTTTGTTTTATAAAACCCTTTGATTTCTTTTTCATACCAAAAACCCCTCAAAAACCCCTCAGCTAAAATAAAAAAGGGTTTTTGTTTCTTGACTGCTCACACACTTTTTGTAGACTAAATATCAAAACCCATTTGTAAAAATTTTATAAAAACCATCAAGAAACACGCTTTTTGTTAAAAACTTGATAAAAGTATATACATTTTTAGGTGATTATGGAAAAAGGGTCTTCTTTTGGGGTTGCTGAGTTTCATGAAGATGAGTTTACGAAGATGATTCTTTCATGGTCTCTTGATCATGTTCTTGATGAACATGTCTACAAGAACAAGGTCAATATTTTTTTTTTGTATATTATTATTTTCATGTTTTTACTATGTTTGTTGTTTTATATGTAAACCCTTATTAAAGATACAGAAAAAGATTTTAAGTTATGACCATTGTGAGGGTGTTTGGGATATCTTATTTTGTACTAGTACTATTTGATTAGTTCTGAAGGGATATTCATATTGGATGATAAACCGTGTCTACTTATTTTTGGGTATATTTAAGGGGTGTTTGTTTCGGCTTATATAGCCGGGTTACAGCTTATTTGTTTTGGGCTTTTGTTTCATAACCTCACTTCTTGTGGCTTATTTTGAAAGTTTTCGGCTTATTATGACATACTTAGCCAGAAAACTTTAAAGTAAGCCACAAAAAGTGAGCTTATGAAACATAAGCCCAAAACCAAATAAGCCATAAGCCGGTTATATAAGCCGAAACAAACACCCCCTAAGCTCTTTGTGTTGGTTTGGGCTAATATTGGCTTTTAACTCTTAGATCTAACATAAAAACCTCTAAATAGAAATATTTCAGGTAAAATAGGTAATTCAAACACTACTTCCAAGTGCTGATAAGCAATCCCAAACACCCTTTGAATGAAAGACCCGAGCTAGTTTATTCATGTTTCACTGAACTTAATGTTTATTTCATGTATTTAAATGGTTGTCTAACTATTCGAATAGGTATTTGTTAATGTTGGAATAAAAGTCTTGAATTTTTGTTTGAATGAAACTTTCTACATGCTTATGTTTTAAGGTAAAAACCAAGAAAACTAAAATAAGCAGATCACTAATGTTTTAAAAACATGGTTTTACCCATTTGACCTTAAAGTCAACATTTCCTCCCTTTGATTTTGGACCGGAAGGTTTATTAGTGTCATTTTTTCTTTTCCTCGTATTAAGTTTTGAAAATGAGCAAATATAAGCCTGTTAAGACTTCTACTTGATGAATATTTTTAATGACTGGATTCATCATTTGCAGGTGGAGAACATACCAGTTTCGTTTGAATCCGAAAATCACTATTTTGGTTCTTTTGTTTATCCTTTGCTTGAGGAAACACGTTCTGAGCTGGCTTCCTCTATGGAGATCATGTATAGAGCTCCATTTGCTGATATTATTGCCTTTAACGAGTCCAAAAGTGGTGAAAACATGTTGTATGATGTTACCGTTGGTCCTTGGAAAAATCAGTTTAGCGAATGTGGCAAAGATGCCTACCATACATTACCTGGTGATCTGCTTATTTTAGTTCATGGAAAACCCGAATCCGTTTCTGATTTACAGCGTTTGGGAAGAACATGGGCTTTTTCGCTGGTGAAAAATAATAAAGATGACAGTACATCTATAAAAGTGAAGGCATCAAAACCAATAGAATTTCAAGACGGGATGTTTGTTGTTTTTGTGATGAATCTAATAACTCAAAAAAGAATATGGAAATCATTGCACAAGCATAGAAATCTTAGTATCATCAAAAAGATTCTTTGCTCCGATTCTATGGTATAAAATTGATTAATAAATTTTTACTTTGGTCACTGATAAATGATAATTTTGTTAATGTTAATAATTTTGGTTATTTTGTTTACAGGTAAGTGGAAATTGCAATATCTGTACTTTTGGCTATGATAGTATTTTAACTCAGAAACTTTTGCTGAATCTGAATGAATCTCAGAGGGCAGTAATTATGTCGGCGCTGTGTAAAACACAATGTTGCCATATTTCATCTGTTGAACAAATATGGGGACCACCTGGAACGGGGAAAACAATGACAGTTAGTGTTTTGCTTTTCATCCTTTTGCAAATGAAGCAAAGGACTCTTACGTGTGCTCCAACCAACGTTGCTATAGTACAGTTAGCCTCACGTGTGCTAAGCTTGGTAAAAGAATCATATGAAAATACAACTGCAAGTGGTGATTGTTTCTGTTCAGTGGGAGACGTAGTCTTGTTTGGCAACATGGAAAGGTTGAATTTTAATAGTGACATGGAAGAAATATATCTGGAGCACCGGGTTAAGAGGCTTGCAGAAAGTCTAGGGCCAGTGACTGGTTTGAAGGATTGCATAAGATCTATGATTGATTTATTGGAAAATTGTGTTTCCGATTATTACACTTTTATAGAAAATGAGAATGAAGGTAAAAGAGCAATATCGGAGCTCAAATCATTCATTGAGTTTGTGCAAGAGCGATTCAATTCTTCTGCACCGCCACTCAGAAGGTGCATTGTTACATTTTGTACTCATATCTCGAGAAGTTTCATGGGGGAATATAATTTCCAGAATATGATTTCTCTTTTGGAAAGTTTGAGCTCCTTGGAATATTTGTTGTTTCAAAAGAGTCTCGTTTCGGAAGAACTTGAAGACCTTTTTAATTCTAAACCATTGCAGGATTATTTTGTTAAGCCATGCCTGTCTTTGCTGAAAACTCTGCAAATATCTCTTGAAAGACTCGCTCTTCCATGCTTTTCGAACACGTATGCTATAAAACAATTTTGTTTTGAAAGAGCTTCTGTTATATTTTGCACAACTTCAAGTTCGTTCAAGTTGCATGCTGTCAATATGGAGCCTTTGAATATAGTGGTCATAGATGAAGCTGCTCAATTGAAAGAGGCAGAAACCGCCATTCCCCTTCAACTTCCGGGAATTAAACATGCTATTCTTGTTGGAGATGAGCGCCAATTACCTGCAATGGTTAATAGCAACGTAAGTCTATACTTATCTCTTCCTGCCTTTCAGACTATTGTTTAATTTTCAGTTTTAACGGCCTTGGTGTTTGTGGACAGGTTTGTATTGAATGTGGCTTTGGAAGAAGCTTATTTGACCGATTAAGCTCTTTGGGTCATTCTAAGCATCTCCTCAATGTTCAATATAGAATGCATCCTTCCATCAGTTTCTTCCCAAATTTGAAGTTTTATCAAAATCAGATCGTGGATGCACAAAATGTGTTATCTGAAAGTTACGAAAAGAGGTATCTTTCAGGACCAATGTTCGGTTCCTATTCATTTATAAATATCGTTGGTGGAAGAGAAGAAAAAGATGATGATGGAAGAAGCTGGAGAAATATGGTTGAGGTGGCTATTGTGATTAAGATTGTCAAAAAACTTTATAGAGGTTTGCATCGCTTTTCTTGTTTTTGTTAGTCCTTTTTATTGTTTTAGGATGAAAATCTGTTTACTTAAGTTTGATCTCTACTTTCACGTTTACAGCTTGGCAGGACTCAAATAAGAAGATTATTATTGGTGTTATATCTCCTTATGCTGCTCAAGTTGTTTCTATTCAAGAAAAACTTGGTCACAAGTATGAGAAACTTGATGGATTTTCAGTAAAGGTGAAATCAATTGACGGGTTTCAGGGAGGAGAAGAAGATATTATTATTTTGTCGACAGTAAGGTCCAATAGCCATGGATCTGTTGGCTTCATATCAAGTCGTCAAAGGACCAATGTTTCCTTGACAAGAGCACGGTGTGTAATCCTCTCACCTTTTGAACGACTGATCTTTATTGATACTTTCTTTTTGTCAAAAAGTATAATATTGTCTTCCGTTTGTGTGTAGACACTGTCTTTGGATACTAGGAAATGAAAGTACCCTTACTAATAGCGAGTCCATATGGAAGGAATTAGTCTCTGATGCAAGGAATCGCCATTGTTTGTTTGACGCTGATACTGATGAATACTTGAAAATGACGATTATAGAAGCAAAGAAAGAGTTACAACAACTTGATGATCTGGTTAACGGGAATAGTGTACTTTTTAAACAGGCAAAATGGAAGGTATGTGATTAAGATCTTATCAAATTACACATCTTGATCCTCTTGCATAGCTCCTATGTGTAATGAATTACAATTAGAGGCACGGGTCAAAGAAAAATTTAGTTAAAAAGTATCTTGAGAAGTACATTCAGTGGTCGCCCTAAGTGTATTGTTGATGCATACAACCTTGTAAATCCCGTTATTGAAAATATTAGATGGATAATTATTGCAGTAATATAATATTTAAATCTTTACATTTATATGGACCTGTTTCAACCTTGTTATCCAACCCATCTGACCCGCCCATGTGGTTCCATTACATTTTCATGATGCAAGTAGAGTGAAAGAACTAGAGTCACATACAATAAATTTATTCACAGTTATTATTTCAAAGCCAACAAAAAATGTCATGGACTTGATAAATCTTTAACTTTTTTTTTTTTTTTTAAATATTTCATGTTTAATTTATTCAACTTTATGCCATCAGGTTCTCTTCAGTGACGACTTCAGAAGATCGTTTGGAAAGCTGACGGATTCTCGCTTCAAGAAGCAGGTTTTAAACCTATTACTGAAACTTTCTAGTGGCTGGCGGCCCAAGAGCAAAAGTGTAGACTTGTGCTGTGAAAAATCTTCACAAATCTTGAAACAGTTTAAGGTTGAAGGGTTCTATGTGATTTGTACTATTGACATCATCAAGGAAGTCAAGTATATACAAGTGTTGAAGGTTTGGGATGTATTAGCCTTGGAGTATATTCCAAAACTTACAAAACGACTTGAGAGCATATTTTCTGCATACACAGATGCTTATATAAATCGGTGCAGAGAAAAATGTTTCGAGGGGTATGTTCATTAAATTTCTAGTGAATTATAATACTAACTAGTGATTATATCTAAAATGCCTAATAGCATGTTCTTTTTATATTGTTCAGGAACTTGGAAGTTCCTAGGAGTTGGCCCACATCTGAAAAAGTTATCAGATTTCGTTATTTAAGTGATTGTGAAGACAAAAGTGAAGTGAGTGTGAATCCCGATGATGTTACAAATTATGTTGAAAACTCAAAAGTGAGCGAAAGCTTATTGCTTATGAAGTTCTACTCATTATCACGTGGGGTCGTGACTCATTTGCTCTCTGGTAAAGAAGGTGATCTACCCATGCAAGTCACTGATGAACAGATGGACATAATTTTATCTGGGAAAAGTTTATTTTTAATTGGGCGATCAGGAACCGGGAAAACCACTGTATTGACTATGAAGTTGTTCCAAAACGAACAAAAATTCCGCATTGCTTCTGAGGGGTGTTATGAAGGGGAGTGTAGCCAAATTAGGGGTACTAAAGTTTTCGATGATAATCAAGATAGCAAAAAGAGTGTTCTTCGCCAGCTTTTTGTGACTGTCAGCCCAAAATTATGTTTTGCTGTGAAACAAAATGTTTCCCAACTTACAAGGTGCTCAAATACTCGTATTTTATCCCTTTTTCTTCCATCCTTTATTTTCTTGTTCTGATTTCAATAACTGATGTATTTGACAGTGTTACAAGTAATGGGAATTCATCAGCAGAGACAAGTCTTGATGATATGGATGTTATAACATGTGATTTCAGTGATATTCCAGACACATTTATTAACATCCCGGTGAAAAGTTATCCGCTTGTTATAACATTTCAAAAGTTTCTGATGATGTTGGATGGTACATTGGGGAATTCCTTCTTTGAAAGATTTCGCGAGGCAAGAGAAAGTTCTCACGGTAATGTTATAAGTTCAAGATCTGTTGCTTTGCAAACTTTTATAAGATTAAGGGAGGTCACATTTGATAGGTTCTGTTCACTTTACTGGCCACACTTTAATTCAAAACTAACCAAAAAGCTTGATCCTTCGAGAGTGTTCACTGAAATTATATCTCATATAAAAGGAGGCCTGCAAGAAGGGAAATGCAGTGACGGAAGATTAAGCTATGGGGGTTACTTGTTATTGGCTGAAAATCGTTCTTCCACTTTAACAAAAGAGAAAAGAGAGGATGTTTACAGACTCTTTCAAGCCTATGAAAAGATGAAAAGTGAGCGTGGAGAGTTTGATTTGGGAGATTTTGTCAATGACATTCGTCATAGGCTTAATAATGGGAACTTTGAAGGCGACCAAATGGATTTTGTTTATATTGATGAAGTACAAGATCTGAGTATGAGGCAGATTTCTCTTTTTAAATATGTTTGCCCAAATGTTGATGAGGGATTTCTTTTTGCGGGTGATACTGCTCAGACGATTGCTAGAGGGATAGATTTTAGGTTTCAAGATATACGATCTTTATTCTTTAACGAATTCTTAGGCACCCAAAACACTGGAAAAGGTCTTGTTTCCGAGATAAAACAGTTAAAACAGAATTTCAGGACGCATGTTGGTGTGCTCGATTTAGCTCAGAGTGTCATTGACCTTTTATACCATTACTTTGCTCACTCAATTGACAGTTTAGAGCCTGAAACTAGTCTTGTATTGGGGGAAGTTCCTGTACTACTGGAGTCTGGTGATGATGAGAATGCAATTGCGACAATCTTTGGTGGCGGTGGAAGTGGTGTAGAAATAGTGGGGTTTGGTGCTGAACAAGTTATTTTAGTACGTGATGAGCATACCAAAGCTGAAATTTGTGAATACGTTGGAAGACAAGCTCTTGTTCTTACTATAGTGGAATGTAAAGGTCTTGAGTTTCAGGTGTGTGTTTTAATCGTATCATGAACTTTTGTCATTCAAAGATTAATACTAATAGTTTATTTTTATTTTAGGATGTGTTGTTGTACAAATTTTTTGGGACATCCCCTTTGAAAGGCCAGTGGAGACTTTTATATGAATACATGAAAAAACATAATTGGGTTGATGAAAAACTTCCTCAGTCTTTCCCGACATTCAGTGAGGATAGACACAGTGTTTTGTGTTCTGAGTTGAAACAATTGTATGTGGCCATAACTCGAACGAGGCAAAGGCTATGGATTTGTGAGAACAAAGAGGAACTCTCCAAGCCAATGTTCGACTACTGGAAATTGAGGGGACTAGTTCAGATGAGAAAGTTGGATGATTCAATGGCACGAACTATGAGGGTCGCAAGCAGCCCTCGTGAGTGGCGGGAGCGCGGAAAAAAGGTTACTTTTTTTATTTTTTATTTATTTTTTTATTTTTATTTATTTATTTATTATCTTATTATTTTTTTTAATCTACTACTGGTTCAATTTTATTATCTGTTGTTATTTTATTTGCCTTTCTGA
>LBNU01017688.1:7364-22362 GCA_014162995.1 Artemisia annua
TATTGAAGAAGGTGTAGGTGTTGTACTAGTTAGTGAAGAAGTTGTGACGAGTCGTGAGATTGGTTCTAGCTAGGATTAAGATTCTTGACATCTAGCTTTGTGTCGTTAAGTCTCTCGTTTTTAGGTGTAAGCGGAATGTTCTGTTTTTACGGTTTCTCTGCCACAAGGGAGTTTTATTATTTTTTGGTGTTGATTCATAGTGAAGACACTCTCGAGTAGGTGACTCGGGGGAGTGGAGTTGGAGTAGGAACAAGGAAGGTGACCTTGTAGCCGAACCACTATAAATCCTTGTGTTGTGGTTTGATCTTTCTAAATCTTTTCATTCATTACTTATTTACTTATACTATATTAGCTTGGTTAGTTAGTAAATATATAATTGTTCATATAGTGCAAGTATTGAAATCACATAAACTAGAATCGAAGTTTTTAAAAAAAACTTGTTTTTATAAATTTTAAAACGGACGTAAAACTATTCAACCCCCCCTTCTAGTTTTCCACATATCGAGTAATAAAATTGTCTTTATGTCTATTGTAGTTGCGCCGTCATTGGTAATTAAATAACGACGAGTTTTAGAACACCCGGTGCCAAGGTTCTAAATAGCGCGCTATAGCGGCGCCATAGCGTGAGGCGTAGCCTCCACGTTACGAAACAGGCCAAGGCGTCATCTTTAGGCGTAGCGTGCAACAAAGCGTGATAAGGTGTGATAAAGCGCGCTATAGCCCAAGGCGTGGCGCCATTTTTTGAAGCTTTTAAGATTTTATTTATTTTTTAATTTTTTTAAAGAGATTTATTGGACTTGAGCTTATTTACAAGTATTTATTCGGGCTTAGTAAATCCATTACTGAGTTTTAAGCGTATTAGCTACCTAATATTGACAACTCTATAAATATTTTTTGCCGCTTTAAATCACGCCTTAAAAATGTTATGACGCAATGCCTCACGCTAAAGCTTGAGGCTTGGCTATGCCGCTACGCCACGCTTCACGCTATTTATAACCTTGCCCGGTGCCATCTTCGCTGTAGCTCGCCATGCCAACGTGGCATGCTTTTCGTCGCTCGCCGTGACACAGCCAAGGCTCGCAAAAGGGTACCTCGTCGTCTCCACGACGATGGTGAAACTTGTACAATTGTTTTTTTTCCCTCTTTTGCATCTTGTGTAAATATGTAGTAAAGTTGTAAGTGGTGGGCCGCAAATGAGTAAGTTGAGGTTAGTTGTGAGTAAGGAGGGTTAGTTGTGGAGGTTTATTATAGTGATGTGGCACCCGTAAGCCCCGAATGAATAACTTAACCTTTGTCATGGCACCTAGTGCTCTTATATGAAAAAATGACAAAAATATTTTTCTCTTTGAACGATTTTCAAACTATCAATTTTCAGTAAAGAAAGCTAAACTAACTTTTCTTTTCACGATCTTGCGACATGCGTGAAATTAAACATGGTATGAAGTTTTCATGTGATATTCATCTTGTGCGACTTTTTCTTTTGTGTCAATGTTGTTGTTGTGTTGTTGTTGTTTAGTGAAAAAACTAAGGATCAAAGGTTATGAGTGTTGGAGGGCGGGAGGAAGGAAATGACCTTAGCCGCACATCATTGGAAGATTTTTTCGCACAACTACAAATTGTCCGAAAAATATATTTTTTCGCTTTTTCGTGAGAAAAGGGTAATTTGATGAAAAAAGTATCCGAAAATAACTATTTCTTCATTTTTCTCCTCTATTACTTTTTGACACAAGTTATTCAACATATGCGTACACCTTTTTGATGTTGGCTCATATACATAATGTTTTGGTAAAATATCGTTTTTTGCTTTATTATTTTGATTGTTGTACGTATCTTGATGGTCTTAGATTACAAATTAGTTTCTCACAGTATACAGGATTGTTTTCTGTTTGAATGTTATATGGGTTTTGTTGGTTAGTATTTTGCTGTAAGCCTTCCAAATAATTTCATTTTATAAAGTGTTTTACGTTTTTGTGATTAATAATACATATCTAACCGTTTAATTTATTTATTTATTTATTTATTTATTTATTTGGTGCACTTGTGTCAAAAAGTAATAGAGGAGAAAAATGAAGAAATAGTTATTTTCGAATACTTTTTTCATCAAATTACCCTTTTCTCACAAAAAGCGAAAAAATCTATTTTTCGGACAATTTGTAGTTGTGCGAAAGGGATAATAGACAAAGATGTTACTAAAGTTTGCCAAAATGTTCACTTAAGTTACTAAAGTTTTTTTCGTTACAAAGAGGTTATTCAAGTTTGGTCACCGGTTATATAAGTTACTCTGTATGTTTTAACCTACTACTACAGGTTTTTTTCTTTTTTTTTCTTTTTTTTAATTAAAATAAATAAATAAATAAAAATAAATAAATAATAAACCCGTTAACTTGAGTAACCTCTTTGTAACGAAAAAAACTTTAGTAACTTAGGTGAACATTTTGGCAAACTTTAGTAACATATTTGTCTAATAACCCTTGTGCGAAATTACTTACCACTTACTTGAGGAAATTCCGGGAATGTTGAACTTGTAGGAGGCATCTTATCGTGCATTTGAGGATGAAACCATATTGGACAATGCAAGAGCTTTCACAACGAAATATCTCAAAGAAAAACTAGACAAGATAGATGGTCATATAGCATCATTAGTAAGCCATGCTTTGGAGTTTCCACTGATTTGGAGAGTACCAAGGGTAGAGGCAAAGTGGTTTATTGAAGTGTATGAGAAAAAAAATGGTACGAATCCCATATTGATCGAGCTTGCAAAATTGGATTTTAATATGGTCCAGGCAATTCACCTTGAAGATCTAAAACACGCATCAAGGTAATGTATTGTCTAAACTGTAATATCACTAGAACTTGTTTCATTTTCATAGGCTATACGATAAAGTAGCATAGATGTAAAAATTCATATATACTCATACTTCAGATCGAGTTTTCTGTCCTTTCAGTAATACAGTTTCATTTGACATTTCAGAATAGTTGATTGAACGTATATATATGATACTAAATAACGTTGCTAAGCTAGAAAACTTGTTGCACACAACTTTGTATACATATTTGTAAACTTTGTCATTATATCAAGAAAACTAGATATGTTTATTCTATTGTACGTATCGAACGGCTTGGTGGCGACTCTATAGCTTTTGTCACCATTGGTGCAAAAAATCAGCGGCAACTTTTTTATAGTGACTAAATGATTATTTTAGTGGCCAGATTATGCATCACCGAAAGAGCCGTCAATAGAAATTAGTTTTCTAGAAGTGAATAGTCGTTGGAAAGCTTTTTTTGTGCACAAATCATGATTTATAGCTGATAAAATTATGAACAGGTGGTGGAGAAATACAAATTGGGATAAGAAGTTGAGCTTTGCTAGAGATCGGTTGGTGGAAAACTTTTTGTGGACTATTGGTTTCAATTACTTACCATAATTTAGTCATGGAAGGAGAACATTAACAAAGGTTAACGCCTTGATCACTACAATCGACGATGTCTATGATGTATTTGGTACTTTGGATGAAATTGAACAATTTACTGATGCTACCAATAGGTGAATAATGCTAAGATTGTGCTATTACTTCTCATAATACAAGTTAAATGTTTATCAACTATTGCTAACATTTTTAATACTAAGTTCCGTTATATAACTCATAGATGGGATATCAATTCGATCGAAGAACTCCCAGATTATATGAAGATATGTTTTCTTGGATTCTACAACACCATTAATGAAATTACATATAACGCATTGACAAACAAAAGATTCATTATTCTACCGTACCTAAAGAAAGCAGTAAGTAATCCATATTTCAACACTATACCAATACTATGTTTCCTCTGACTGCGGAAATAAATCATTACATATTTTCTTATTTGGAATGGTAACCTTGCAGTGGGGAGATTTATTCAAGTCATTTGTAGTAGAAGCAAACTGGTATCAAAGTGGACATATACCAACACTAGAAGAGTACTTGGAAAATGGTTGTATATCGATATCAGGTCCTGTGATACTGATGCATGTTCATTTTATAACATCGATTAGTTCAACCGAAGAAATAATGCAATGCATGGAAATAAGTAAGGATATAATTCGTTATTCATCCCTAATCTTCCGACTCACTGATGACTTAGGGACTTCATCGGTATGACCTTTAATTAATATCCATACATTTATGAAACATATATGATTAATAAATTCATATATAAACATTTTCTTGTTTCTATAAGGGCGAAATGGAAAGAGGGGATAATCCAAAATCGCTCCAGTGTTACATGCATGAAACTGGTGCAATGAAGATGAGTCTAGAATGTATATGAAATCTTTAATCGGCGATACATGGAAGAAACTAAACAAAGAATGGGCACATGCAAGCTCTAATATCACACGCGAGTTTATCGATTTTGCAACAAATTTGGTTAGAATGGCTCAATTCATGTACGGTGAAGGAGATGTGCATGGTCGTCCAGATGTGACTAAATCTCACGTCTTATCATTGTTATTTAATCCAATTCAAGAGATATGATTGTCAAATACGTATACGTGTATTTTTGTATTGGAGTTAGACTTCATTTCTAACCAAACAAATATGCCACATGTAACGTCATTTCCTATATGCTGGAATATATTGTGAATAAGTGACAAAATATTTGGGTTAGTGCAAAAATTATTACGTTTAGTGTGTAATGAACTATTTTTTTCCTATCTAAAGGTATACAAAGTTTTAATTACCTTTATTGTGTGTATCATTAAGGGTGACATGACACAGTTAATTTAACATAATACCCTACGTGCATTTCATAGGAAAACATATCAGTCTTTTTACCCTTCTTGATCCTCAACCTCTCTACATCTTCAATCTATCTTCATTAATGACCAAAAACATTTAATTTATGCACAACAGTTATCCAATATGCAAAACACAAATCCAATATAAAAACTACCACATTACCACCCTGTACAAGATGAGTACACTCACTGCTAAGAATCCACCAGCGTACAATGAGGACTTTTTTCTGAGCTCCGTTAGCACAATTTTAGTTGTGACACATGGAACACCGATGTATTTGGCAATTCTAGCTTCTAGGCTACTGATCGCACCTTAGCCACAATCATAAAGGGTCCATAGCACTTTGCAGATATTTTGTGTTATTAGCCATGTTTGATAGTGACTTATTTGTGAGGCTTCCAACTGCAAATTTTCTTTCAATTATGTTTTTATCAGCATAGATTTTCATCCTATCTTGAGCTCTTTTCAGTTGGAACATAAACAACACCTTCTCTGGCTTGAAAAATCCTATCCACAACTTCCATTGCCTTGTCACCGACCAAATATGGAACATGTAGTGGGGGTGTTTGTTTGGCCATAGACTCTTTCAAAAGGTGTCACTTTGGCAGTAGAAATGCAGAATACTTGTATTATAAAAAATTCAGCAAGTGAAAGCTACAACATCCATTCCTTTGGCCTTTCTCCAGTCAAACACCTCAAAAAACACTCCAAACATTAATTCACCAATTCTGTCTGCTTCTGTATTAGGATGATATGCAGTTGACATTTTAAGGTCAACCTTAAGTATCTTGAAAATACTTTTCTTTGTCACTCACAGAGTACCAATCTTATGAGGTGTTACATTGGTACCAGAATGACCACCCACTGTATCACCATGAAAGTGTTGTATAATTGTTGTCTTCAACTGTACATCAATTCCTACCACTATATTTCCCTTTCTCCTCAAAACCATCTCCCACCCATGGCTTCCTCATAAGTACCATTTTGCATACGTTGGAAAATTTCTTGTAAGATATTATCCCTGTCATAACTAATGCGAAGATTGACGAATGCCAAATAATTAATTGACGAATGCCAAACCGTGCCAAAGATAACAATGTGCCAAATATGTTTGGCACAAAAAAGAAACCGTGCCAAATACGTTTGGCATGGTAGATAAAACCGTCCTAGTTAATATTGGCTTGATAAAACAAAACTGTACCAAATACGCATTCGGCACGGGAGATGAATTGGTACCAAATACGCATTTAGCACGAGATATAAAAGTGTGACTAATGCCAATTTGGAACGGAAGATAGTCAGTCGTGCCATATACCTCACTCATGACACCACAAAATTAAACCGTCCCATGAACTGTACCAAATACTATTTAACACGGTTTCAACCTGACCCAAATGCATTTGGCACCCTCATATTTAGGACAGAGCCAAAAGCCGTGCCAAATAGCATTTGCACAACTTTTTGAGTATTTGGCACGCTTTTACACCCTCCTAAATACCAGTTTTTCTTGTAGTGTCTAGGCATTGTACCTAATCGTTGTAGAGTAGTATAGGCAAGCACCCGGAGGAAGATCGTTCTATAAGGGAATAGCGATGGTGGAAATGAAGGATGCTTTATAATGGCCTAAGAGCAAGAGGTATAATAACGCAAGGCTGGGCGTTATGCACACGTGGCCTGCGTTAATCTCGCGTTACTACACCATGCAAAGGCTTTAAGGGACGGCGTTGAGCCTGGCGTTGGCAACGCTGCGTTAAGCACTTTTGATTAAAAAAAAATTACACTTTCGCCCCTCAACGACTAGTAACTTTTGAATTTCAAAATAAATTTACACTTTGGCCCTTCAAATGGCTATAAACGGGCAGATTTTATTAAAAAAACATAAAATAAAATTAAAACCACTATAAATACCCAATTAATACACAACTTTTTTCACACTTCCACAACTCAATCTCATATACATATACTTCCATTTGCTAAAAAAAATGTCGGGCTTAACAAAAACGAGAGTTTTTTGTACCTCATGGGGTGGAATAACCCGAACGTGGGTTCTTCTTCAACACAAATCCCTTTGCCTAACCCACTCGGCTTGTCTACCGAGGAACTTTACCTACAACATCAACAATTTCTAATGTGGCAACGAAACCAACAAATGCTAAACGCCAATTTCCAAAATCTACAATTCGAACACCAATCACAACTGCCATCCCAATCATCACATACACAAATCAAAACAAATAAAGTATCTAAAGCACCTACGTCTCCCCAAAAGCCAACAAGTCGTGGTAAACAAAAGGCAAAAAAATCAAAGATCCCGAACCAAATTAAGAAAAAAATCCCGACGTGACCGATACTACGTTACGTTGGCAACCAAATGAGGAAAAACTACTTGCTAAGTGTTATGTGGCTGTTACCGAGGATGAGAAAGTCGGCCGTTCACAACCGGGCCAAACGTTTTGGTATCGGGTTATGAACGAGCTCAATAAACACAATTTTCAATCACGCAATAAGGATATGCTAACAAGCAAGTGAAAAACGTTGAACCGTGATTGCCAAAAGTTCAACTCGATCTACAAACGTGCAAAACGTTTGGAAAAATGAGTTGGATAACCTGAAACGGGCTAGACCAATGTACCATGACGAGCATAGAGGAGCGCCATTTAATAACGAGGATGCGTAGGATGTTTTGCGTAGCCATAAAAAATGGGAACGCTGGAAGCGGTTGATTTATCCGCCGATGTCCCAAGCCAAACAAACGAGGCGTTATTCGGTCATGATGCTTAACCACAGCCAATTGGCAAAAAGCGTGCTTCGAAGAAAGCTAAATCCGAGACCACGACGAGTACTGGGGGAGCGAGTACCGGAGGAACGAGCTCGTCAAGCCAATTCGAGGACGTTATAATATCCGAGTATAGTATCAAACGGGAAGTGGCCCAAGCGGCGTACGCGGCGGCTAAAGAAAAAGATCAAACAATTATGAGGTTGGAAGAGATGAAATTTCTCGGTATTGACACTTCCAAAATGCATGCAAACACGGCGTATTGGATCGACTCGGAAAAGGAGAAAATCATAAAAAAATATAATTTGCAACCAAAAGATTAGATTTATCTATATTTCGTAATTTCCTTACGTTGTAGTTTCCTTTATGTCGCATTTTTTTTATTTTTTTATTTATTTTTTAAATTCGTATTGTAATTTTTAAGGTTTAATGTTATGTTATTTATTAAATGAAGTATTAGTTTTAGTTTAGGGGTTGAATTTGTAAGTTTTATTTTTTTTAAGACAAGTGGGTTCCAAAAGGTGGTGTTATGGTGATGGTGTTATGATAAAGGGGTGTTTTTTTGTTGTTAAGGTTGAAATGTTAAAGCTGACGTGGCGCGGTGTTAACTGATAACTTGAGTTGCCGTACCTTGTGCTCTAATGGGTGGATATATTTTTTGGTTTTTTGGGGTTCTATAGAAAGCAGTAAAATTCAGGGTTTTGAAGAATAAATTACGGGAAAACAAAAATGACAACAAAAAAGGATGAACTACTGTGAGAGATAAAAGCAATTACTTATGGCCCGTTTGGTTTGTAAATGGGTTTAGGATTTGGATTTGGATTCGGATTCGAATTTGGATTTGGGTTTGGATTTTGAGAGAGAAAATATATTAAATTAAGTGAAAATAAATTAAAAAATATTATTTATGTTTTAAGAAAAATAATATAAAAAGAAAAAAAGTACACAGTATATAACTAAAGTAAATGAATGTGAGAATGTAGTGGGGTCTTGTCATGGCATTTGATCTAAGGGACAAGTTATCCCAACTCCCCCCCCCCTATTTTTTTTTATCCCCACCCCCTTTTTTTATTTTATTTTTTTTATTTTTATAATTTTTTTTTATATCAAAAACTATAAACCTGAAAGTGCGGAACAGAAAATATAAAGTTTAACATGTTAAACGTTTAAACCTGTAAGAAATACGGAACAGAAACTGATAAAAAAACTGTGCTACACTGTAAATAGTGGGGGACAAAGAGAATAAAAGTACAAACCCCCCTAGTAGGGAGGGTTTGTATAACACAACCCTTGATCTAATACTACCGATGTGGTGTGAAATGGGTCTATCATTCTAAAACTTGTGTCAGAAAGAATTTTTAACTACGAAACATTTGGTTTGAAGTAACTTTGATTCTAATCCTCCTCAAACCCCTATACCAAACGAACCCTTAAGTTAAAGACAATCTACCTAGACTTCAAACAAACTAACAAGTAACAACTACCTAATATTACAAGCACGTGAATGATCCTAAATGTGAATGCCCTCGACATGGATTGTCGAGAAACACCACCTAAGGATATATACAATTAGGGGTGTGGCCACCTAAGCCTAACCTTCTGAAACATGAATAAAACTGATTCCAAATTCAAATAAAATCAAACCTCGAACTAATAATGGATCACCTGACGTGAAAATTAAGCCAAATTTCCAACTTGAGTTTCATAGCTAGCATAAGTCCACTAAAAGCTATTAGCAAACCTGATTCAATTGCAAATCATTCTTAATAAGATACGTCTGATTTTATGAATTCTAAGGGTGCGTTTGGCATGCTAGCTGGAATCACAATCGGTATGACAATGATTAGAGAGTTGTATGGGATTAAAGATACCGATTCCATTTCTATTATTTGGTGAAATTTTTTAAGGTATGGGTTTTCACATGTTTGTGGTGGGTCCCAAAAAAATAAAATGTTAAAATAAACAAAGAAAAAGAGGTGATTTTTTCATTGTGAAAGTAATTCCACATGTTAGTGGCGGGTCCCACCGGAATCAATTAGAAAAGGTGTCAACTTCCCCACTATGAATCTATGGGTATGAAGTGATAGTTTGATTCCCAACTTAGCTACCAAACACTTGTAATGATAATCATTGTGATTGATTGATTCCCATAGTCGTGTACCAAACGCACCCTAAATTTCAAATAACACTATTACTAAATTAAATCTTTAACTTCGGTCTAACTATATATCAAACAAGTGATTAGTTGCATAGTTAATGGTGGCTGATCATATGTGGCAGAAATTGTGTTCACGATCCGAGCCGAGTCGAGTTTTGGCCCAAACGAGCTAGGCTCGTTTATTAACTACTCGGCTCGAGGTCGGCTCGAGCTCGAATAAACTTTTATAAATTGGCTCGAGCTCGAACTCGAATATTTTTTTATTGTTCGAGCTCGAGCTCGAAGCTCGTTTAAAATTTTTAACTTTTTTTTTGTAATCATATAGTAAAATAAACTTTCAAGCTTAATTTACGATTATAAAAATTGTTCTAATATTAAAGTAAAGTTTATGTAACTTATAATAAACACTAGTTTGCATTTGAAGCAAAAGAGTGTATAACAATCATACTTATATTTTTTATAACTTCAAGTAGATGTAGTTGTTTATGAAACATGAAATGGGTCTATGTTTTATTTGTGTCCATCTCTCTTCACATTTCTTATTATTTTTAATGCGGGATACTTTTCATCTTGTTTCTTTGATTAGGCAATATAAAACTACTACACATAATTTTCAAAACATAAATTTTATATTGTTACATTTTCTATTATAATTATAATTCTTAATTAAAAATTTGATATTTTTTTCGTACTTATGCTAACAAATTTACTAATTAAATTAAATAACAAAGTTAATACGCTCGATCTAATAATAGAAAAGAACCAAAAATTGATGCTCAAAGAATAAAATAAATGATTAATTAAGGTTCATAAAGAACATATAATTGATATACTTGTATCATCTATGATTCCATAGTATATGTTTTACCTCTTTTTATATACATGGTTTTCGAGTGAGTATAGCCAAGTATATAATTTTGTAAGCTCGATTCATGAAATTGGTCAAGGAAATTTTGTTATTCGAGCTAGAGTTAAATTCATAAATTATTTAATGAGCTCAAGTAAATTATGAATTGTTTGAGTCGTGAACCAAGTCAGTTATGTGTATGTGTATGCATATGTGTATGTGTATTGTGTATTTGTGTATCTTCATGTGTCTCTTGTAAATGTATGTGTGTATCATATGTAAGAATGTATGTGCGTGTTTGTATGTATAAATGCTCATATGAGAGACATTGTACGTGTATACATAAATATGTTTGTATTCACATGTAATGGATTATAATCAATAAACCATTGTCATAAATATCTCAACTAGTTAACATGAATTAAACGAGTGTAAGAGTTAGTTAGTTCATAACTAAAATCAGAATAAGAGTTTCTACAAGAATATTACCAACAACAATCTCCGTGTTTCATCATCAGATTGATCGAATATGATAACGTTGTTTATGTTCTATTGTCTAAGAACCATGGATAACGTTGTTTATGTTATATCATTTAAGAACCATGAACCAACTGTTTTAGCAACCTCACAATGAGTTTATGCATATGTATATATATCAAATATGTGTCTTTATATGTAAATATTGGTCGGACTTATGTATTTCATATGTGTGTGTCCATACATATTTGGCTTCATACGTATGTGTCTATGTGTCTATACATATTTGAGTATCATACATATGTGTCACATGTGATAACACATATCTGAATTTCATCGTACGTGTCTTTTATGTGCGTAAGCGTGAAAATCATAGAAGAGGATCGTTTATATACAATATACATACATATGTTGTATTTATAATCACAAAAACCTCAATATAACTCTCAACATCACGTGAGTCATACGAGCGAGATTCGTTGAAATCATCTAATGATTTATAATTCTTATTTAGTGGTATTTATGATTGGATTTAAATCATTTATATATTTGATAAAGAGTTTATTAAAAAGACTAGTTACTTCTTTATAAAACACTTAACTAACATAAAACTAATATTAACCATTATATGATCAATGAATTATATGAGTAATAACTTATTTATCACATTTAACTTATTCATACATATTAAGAATCCAAGTAATACTTGTAAGCTTGAATGAAAAAAGAAAAGAAAAAAGATTTCATTTCACATCCTACATTGGATGAGTGAAACAAAAGGAAGACAATGTGGGGTTTATAAAAATAAAAGCCCAAGCTTACTAGTTTGTATGTATATTTTACGTATAAACTAAAGTGTAGATCGTTGATGTAATTGAAGATTAACATCTTGCTAGTTTTGGTTTTAAGTTTAACATAATACTTATAGTAATTAAAAATTTAAAATTAAAATATTTTGAAACTACATATTTAGCTCGATTAGCTCGTTCAGCTCGAGTAACTCGTTTGGCTCGAATAACTAAACGAGCTTTTGAACGAGTCGAGCTAAATATATGTTTTAAAAGCTCGGCTCGTGAAATTAATCGAACTCTAAATTTTGTTTGAGCTCGACTTGAGCTCGAAAATTATCAAGCTCGACTCGAGTTAAACGAGCTCGAGCTCGAGTAGCTCGTTAAAAGCTCGACTCGTTTACACCCCTAGGCAGAATATCACATATTCAGATATTGATATTGATAAAAACAATAAAAGACAATGCACGACCACATATGGTTTTCACTGGTTGTTAATGTTGGAAATATGGTTATAGAATTAATACGTAAATGTCTAGAATCGAACACGAGACCTCGGGATTACACACATTGCAAATGAGTATTAAGGAAAAATAATAAATGTATTTTTATATTTATTATTAGACACAAGTACTTAACGGACGTTAGTGTTTACCGTTAAATGACTAACGACCGTTAGACGAAAATAAGGAAAGAAGTGTTTATGTAAAATTAGGAAACAAGAAAAGTTCTAGAATCCCCTAAGGATTCTAAAACCGGTCGTGGGGTGCCATGGGGTATCCAAAACCCTAACTTGTTCCCTACTCTTCCTAATTAGTATATAAACAAATCTAGGGTCATTGTTTTCACATCCCTTTTGTGCACACAATTATCCCTAACTTTCTTTCTCTCTTTTCTTCCCTCAAACCGATCGTACAAACACCCTAGGGTATTTGTGGGTCGAATTTTGTGAACCAAAATTATTCTTGTGTAGTTTCTTGCAAAACCTTAATACGGTTTAATTTGTGTGTACAAGAACGAGGTAACAACACACTATTGTTGTTATCAAGAGATCGAATAACAAAAAGGTAAGGGGTTATTCATAGATCTACATAAACCCTAATTAGGGTTCATAACTTGTTCATTCCCAATCAAGAATTGCATAAGGTACGTTTACTATTTATGTTTTAGTTAACTTTTATGTGTTATACTAGATCCTATGCTTCCGCTATTATGTGCTACTTTGTATTAGTAATTTATTATGATAGTCATGATTATAAAATTCTAACAGTGGCATCACGAGCCATGTATAACATGTAATTGCTTACTAAAACCAATAAAAAACGTATCTTGATTGTTTTAGATAACATGTTATTGTTTTCTAGGGTTTTTCTTTAGTTTTTGTGAAAAATTAAAAAACCCTAACCCTAATTTAGGGGGGGTCGAAACTTCCATGAACCCTAATTAGGGTTTTGTGTCTTTGATTAATTAATTGTTAATTGATTAGAAACCCTAGGTTTGTAACATGTTTATGTGTACAACTTGGTAATTGGTTTGCATGAATCCATGACGAAACATGCATGTTAGTCATGGATTATTATTTATTATGTTTTATATGCAAGTATGTGATCCACAACGTAGTAATTAGATAGATCTAGAATTGGGGAAGACTCCAATTATAATTAAAATCAATTTACTTATGTGGTGTATTAATTAACCTAAGCTTACGCAATCGTTTAGGCGATGTATGTGGCTCACTTGTGCAAAGTGAAAGTTTTGGTTAATTATGCACATGATAACCTAGAATTGTTTTAATTAGGGTTTGATCTAATTAAGCTTGCATGCGGCTATGTGTTTTCACCTTGTTTATTTATTAGTTGATTGTATTGTTTTCTTTTAAATTACTTGTTAATTGTTATGTGTTTATTTAATTGTAAGCAATAACAAGGGTAGTTTTCAAAAGAAAAATTAAATTGGACTAATAATGGTGAAACATAGTTTTGAGTTTTCATAAACTTTTAATTGGTTGAGGTGACTGTTCTTTAACGTTTTCAAGGCTCAATGGCATACTATAAGGTGAGGCATAAGTTTGGTTTCGCATTAAATTGTGGCCTTAGAGAGACTCCATTCTGTCTCTACGCTCGCTTGTATGTCATCTTGGATTCCTTTTAGATCGAAGCCTCTTAGTGCAATGTTGTAATTCGCTCAACGCACCAATTAAAACTTTGATGATGCTCACTTTAATGAATTGGATTTATAAAAATTGTTTTGTAAAATTTATGTCATAAAGATGAGTGCATGCATCTTTATACATGTTTTTGACACATCAAAAACTAAATACCCTAAAATTTAAGTCACATGCCATCTAACTATAAGGAACACTTGAAGTTAATTTTGGGTATGCGTGAGACCTGGACCAAGATTAATGACAAGGTAAATTTCCGAGTGTGCGTGAGACCACACATGGAGAATTTGCAGTTTCTAAGTTAGACGACTTAAGTAAGTTGATGCGTGAGACCTAGAGCTTACGACATGAGATGGGATGAAACATGCTTACATTGCAAATTGATGAAAATTTGATGTAAATCCCATAATTTTCTAGGAATTGGAAAAATTGTTTGCCAATTATTGTCCGACAGATTACCATCTTTTATAAAGATTCACTATATGGCAGATCAACTGACGTAGTGAAATTATGAAAAGTTGGATCCTAGGTTTTCAAGAAACTATGTTGGTTATATGAATATATCCATGGGTATTCTGCTTTCTTGAAAACATGTATTATCGAAAATACTAAAATTGAATTTTGAAAATTCTTTTAAATGTATTAATGCAACACTGAACCGTAAACATAAGTTATTCTTTTCACAAGTAAATTGATCTATACCCGTATGGGTTTTTGGTTAGGATCAAATTTACGAAAAGAATAAATATAGTCTTCTTTCCATATAGAGAAGTGTGAGACTTAATCCTAATCCTTTTCATGAATGAGAAAGGTATAATAGGATAATTAGAATTGTTTATTTTCTAAATAAATAATTCATAGCAATCTTTAATAGTAAGATGATTTGCACTTTATGGGTTATTAAAATAGAAACTAGACAAATTACCGCAAAATGGTAAAAGACAAACTAGCAAGATTATCTAGTTGTTTTGTTTTGACCATTTAAAGATACTACATACAATTGTTGG
>LBNU01017689.1:0-22747 GCA_014162995.1 Artemisia annua
GAATTTACTTGCACACTTAGGTAACGTATTCATTGTTGCATTAACTGACCATATTTTGGACACTTACATTTAGTTGCCATTAAATCTCATTCTCTAAATGTTCTATCTGTCATTTCATTCAATGCTCATTAACTAGCTTTGGTCTTTATTGCCATAAGGTGAAGAATTGGTGTGGGTTGACTTATATAAGCTTTTAGTTAGGTTTAGCTCTAGCACTGTTAGTATTAATGTGACCATTGTGTGCATAGAGTCTTGCCGTGATTTGATATGTGTTGCCATCATGTGTGTAAATTGTTCATGCATCATCTCAATAGATAGATTGTGTGTTTGATGCATGAGCTTTAAGTTAAGTATAAGGATAGATTATGATGAATGACATTTGTGTGCTTTGGTCTTGCACCATCATTTGGAACTATATTTTTGTGTACATTGTCACATCTTATTATATACATTGTTTATTTGCTTTGTGTGTTTGCCTTCTTGTCATTTACAATTGCATGAAGAACCTTCTGTATTGTTCAAATG
This sequence comes from Artemisia annua, assembly GCA_014162995.1. Lineage (NCBI taxonomy): Eukaryota > Viridiplantae > Streptophyta > Magnoliopsida > Asterales > Asteraceae > Artemisia > Artemisia annua. The sequence continues at coordinate 526 of LBNU01017689.1, forward strand.
AATGCCTTGTTGATGGTGCTGACCAGCATTGTAGGGTATTTTACTTTGGCTGTGCAAGGGGTTGGTTATTCAGACAGACCTGGCGGAACCCTGGATTTAACGAGGCGGAAACCCGTTGTGAAGGTTCCGCCGGTTCCGCGCAGAGCTGACGATGTTTAGTCAGTATAAATAGAAGTCACCTTGCAAGGAAAATCATTATTACTTTGAAGCCAATAAATCCATCATATCCCTCAAATAACCCAGGAACATTTGACTTGTGGAATTTTGGTATGTAGCAAGAAGTCCAAGATCAATGAGAAGTTACAAGTCTTCAACAGAATTGCAACAGACATTGTTAACTTAGTCTAGTATAAGCTTTAGGTAGTGTTATACCTTCATATTGTATTGTGTCAAGGTGACGGTTCAGTATTTTTAGGCCTCAAAAAACGGTTGGTAAATGGGAGTTGGTTGTACCTTGTAAAAGAACTAACGGAGTGTTTGTACCCTTGGTTAAAGAACTCGGACATTCTGCCTTGTGTCGTAAAAGAATTAGCGAAGTAGGTGTTCTCCTTGAACTAAATCGGTAAATTTAGGCTTAAGATTTTTTTACCGGAGGTAAAGAGTAACGACGTGTGAAAGGTTTCTCACCGGAGAAGGGGGAGTTTGTTCGATAGTGCTTGGAAACTCTCGAGTTGGAACTCCGTGCAGGGACGTAGGCAAGGACAATGTGAGGTCTTGTAGCCGAAACCACGATAACATCGTGTTTTTGGGTTTGATCGTTCTATCTCTTTACTGTACATGCCTTTACATATATATTGTGTTGTGATTATATATTCCTTTGTTCTTCAAAGTACGTCCATTCATAAATAAAGCAAAACGTAACAATACCTACTCTTTAACTAAAATGTAATGTAAAAGAAATTAAATTAAAAAGCGGTAACTATTCAACCCCCCTATTCTAGTTTTCCACAATCTTATTCCAAGATTGAATACGAGACATATGCCCCCCCACTTTTGAACCTAAATAAGAAAAAGGCACCTTAAGAATACCACACCCAATTTTTGATGCAACATGCTCCACCCTATCATCGTTCACAGCTATCCCCATAATTTTACTCTTGCTCATATTAATACTAAGGCCTGATGCACGATGAAAGCACTTCAACACATGAACAATAGTATCAATATTCGAACTACTCCATTGACCTACAAAAACCGCATCATCCGCATAAAACATATGAGATATTTGCATCGAAGAATCTAACACAATACCTTTAAACATACCCGCATCCACAACTCTTTGAAATGAAATATGAAGGCTTTCCATAATCAAAATAAATAAAAACGGAGAGAGAGGATCACCCTGTTTGAGACCCTTGAAGAATTGAAATTCCTCCGTGGGACTCCCATTCACAATAACCGAACCCCAAGAAGACCGAAGACACTCTTGAATCCATCCACACCGTCTCTCTCCGAAGCCGAACTTTTTTAAAACATCATCCAAATAATCCCAACGAACGGAGTCATAAGCCTTTTCAAAGTCTACCTTAAAAATGAAAGAATGTTTTTTCTTCGACTTACACCATTGAAAGAGCTCATTAAGAATAAACGGACCGTCAAGTATTTGTCTATCCACAACAAATGCCGATTGCACCTCATTAACAATATCCCCCAATACCATCACAAGACGATTAGCCAAAATTTTAGCAATTATTTTATATAAACTCCCTATTAGACTAATCGGTCTGAAATCCTTAACCATTTTCGCGTCGGGGATCTTCGGAATCAAAGCAATGAAGGAGGAGTTACAACCTTTAGGAATGGATCCGGATTGGAAAAAGTGTTTCACTGCCGCCACCACATCTTTTTCAATTAACTTCCAAAAATGTCTATAGAAGCCGAATGTGAACCCATCCGGCCCCGGGGATTTATCAATCCCGCAATCCCAAACCGCCCTTTTAATCTCTTCGTTAGACACCTCAGATTCCATATCCGATTGTTGAATAGAAGTCAGTTTACGAGGGAAATCCGTATTGAGAATAGGACGCACCTTCTGAGGTCTCTCAAACCGACTTTTGAAGTGAGTTAAGAATTCATTTTTCACCAAGACTGGATTTGTTGCAACTTGCAAATGAAAGCTTAGGTGCGTGGAATAGTAAATTTGATAGCATTTATTTATATAATTTTTTCCCGTCTGTACCAAAAGCCATATGTATGGTCGAGTTTACTCGGTTTACATAGCACAATGTTAATCAAATTGGTAAACTTACTGTGACGTAATTATTTTTTTCAGTCAAACTAGCTATTAAATTTTGGATAATACACATAATTTGCATGTGGTAATAAGAACGAATCCGAATGTCAATGACTCTAGATATTATTATTACAGAAATGGTCGAATAAATAAAATATGAGAGATGGTGCATTAATGTTAATGTTCATAGTAGGCTAATTAAAATTAAATTTAACACTTCTGAAATTATGACATATGTGCAACGGTTGAAAGATGTTAAGCATGCATGCTTATTACTAATCAAGGGTTATATCGTTGTGTTTTTATGACTAAGTTGATGTAAACAATAAACTTTAAGGACGGTGTGGGTCAAGTTTCATTACGTCCCTACGGCTGAATTTACCAGTGATGGTTTAAGTATATAATTGCTTCGAGATTGGGTACTACTATATATGCTCCTTGACTCTTATACAAGTACAATGTGTGAGGAATCGTGGGGTAGGAACAACTACGCTAGGACATTTATTGAATTAAATGTACTGAAAGATCGGTTAGTTGTTGTTATCCCGTTGCTAGACAAACCATGGTACACTCGTTTTTCCATTCGAGTGGAATACGAATGGACCATCCTAGATGTGGTTCATGTAAGATCTTTGGTCACATTGATGTTGAATGTTCAAAGAAGATTGTTGTTCCAATGCCTAACGTTATCGTGAATCGTGACCAAAATGATGGGTTTAAGGATGTTAAACGAAGATGTCTTAAATCTAAAAGTTTGACTGTGTACATGTAACGAAGAAGATAGCCTATCAACCTATAGCTAAACACGGAAAGAAAAATGAGGTGTCTATATCAACGACCAACTCAAACGATGCATCTACATCTAGATGACAAAACAAAGATGCAAATGTGGTAAATACATCTAACACTTTTGAAGTGCTTAGCACTTTGGATGAAAGAAAGAATGATGAGAATGTGTCTATTTTTCGGTCGAGCACTACAACTAATGTGGCTACATCAGTGGCCTTGGGACATAATGTGTAATGGAAATATCCCCCCCCCCCACCCCCATTTTGCGAACTGTGGTAAACAATTACACAACCGTCTTCTTCGAGTTTGTGTGCTGATGAGGATAGTGATGGTGATGTGGAACATGTATATGACGAAACTGTGACTTTCATGGCAAGTGGGAGTGGACACTTGACCAAGAGTTTGTACGAATGCGGGAAGGAAACGAAGGATGCTGATCCGTATGATCCATATGATGATGATGTCAAGTACAATGTTCATGACTTATCCGAAGATCAATTGGCTTTCTGTGACGCTTGGGATATCAAGATCTGCGGTAGGAATAAGTCGTAGGCTATGTTTGGAGTTTTTTTAAGTCAAATGTAATCTATCTATACTGGTTACTTCATTATTAGAAGTTGGTTTATTTGTTATCTTAACTTTACCTCTTATGTAATATGTTGAGATATTGGATTTCATCAATAGCAGTTGTATTTAAACGTTTTTTGAGATAATACATTTATAGAGAAACCAATAATAATAATAATAATAATAATAATAATAATAATAATAATAATAATAATAATAATAATAATAATAATAATAATAATAATAATAATAATAATAATAATAATAATAATAATAATAATAATAATAAAAAATGCATAACTTTGTTTGTACCATCTAGCCATTCTTTTCTGATTAGAAACATGTGTTATTATTATTTACTTTCATACAACAGTTTTGTTTAGTTAAATTATATTCTAAGATATGAAATGGAAACAAGTGTAAAAATTGCAAACAAAGTTATAGTCAATACAAATATGGACGGAGCTTAGTGGAGACCGGGAAGGGTCACGGCTCTCCCAAAATTTTGAGGTTCTACTTATATTTTCTTAAAAGAAATACAACTTTAGCGCTCCCAAATGTACTGATATAATACTCGCCCTTCTTAATAAATTCACCCAAGTTCCGTCTACGAATAAAAGAGTACGTCTTTATTAAACTTTCACATCAGTCCGCTATTTGCATATTATCCATGATCCAAAATACCAAACTTGCATAAATTCAATAAATAACCATATATCCACTAGCTATTTTCTGTGCAACTGTACTACATAAGTTTTCGAGTTTATTCCTCCATAAACATATTATGTGCAACTGTTCGTTTGTTCTGACTATATTGATCGACTAGATATATAGTGATGCAAGCGTAAAGAAAATTTCCATTGCAACTGTTCGCGCATATGTCGATAGATATTGGGTTACACAAAGATCCTGAAAGTCGAAGACAACAACCATTTTCGTTCGATAAAGAAGATGCTCTAACATATTAAGATAAGAGTTGACGTTACATCAACGGTGATCGATGTATATTCGAAAGGGTGGTTTTCTATTTGCCTTGGCAACTTTTGATGTATGAGATAACAAATTGACGGGCATTGTGGTCCTAAAAAGAGCGTTACAATGTTAGTGGTATCTTTTAGAAAAGGTAGATCTCTCTTTTGAATTGTATTCAACTAAACTAACATTGTTTCGAGGAGAATTGCGTCAAATTAATGTCATCAGCCTCTTTAGTTGTAGGACCATGTGTCCTTTAATTTATTATGTTTGTGTTATGTGCATGCATGCATGGAAAAAATTTATTTTGAAAAATTCAAGCATTACCTAAGGTGAAGTTTCAGATTAAAATTATGTGTTTAACAGATTAATACAATGTGGTCGTATTCTACGTACATACATCTAATGAACTTTAATCGGTCGGAAATGATCAAATAGTCAGTAACTAAAAGTTCTACATAATTAATAAATCCTTCTACATAAACATTGATGATCGAAATAAATTTTAATACTTGTCAAACATCTAGCACAAGTTTATATAATTATCCTACTTGATGTGTGTTGATCTTTTGTTGCAAAAATATAAATGAAAATTGATAATTGCTTTGATGCCGATTCTAGTCAAGATCTTACAAGGCCCACAATTTCACAAACTATGTGTAAAGTTGCAAAATGACGATCTATTAACCCCTTTACACCTTGTTTTTTAAGTATCATCTCCAAGTTGTTGTGAATGGGCAAAATGACCAAATAGCCCCTTGAACCATCTATAAAATATGGCCTTCATCATATCAAACATCCATAATCCATATCATTCATCATCTCAACAAACCATAACTCATTTCTCTTATCTTTTCTCTCCTTCAAAAAATGGCCAACGCGATTGATCTCAATGACACCGCTAGCATTGGAGGAACATCATCTAGCTGCTCCGAATGTTCGTCACCTTCATCCATCCTCGACTATGAAGTGTACTCAAGAAAAAGTAGTGGGGAACACCGAAGCAAGAAGTGGAAGAAAATGTTGAAGAAGTTGGTTCAAGAAAGCAAGAAAAGCTTTTATGGATCTTCCAAGCCCATAGTATATCGATATGACGCTGTTAGTTACTCGCTGAATTTTGATGAAGGAAATCATAGCGATGAATATTATTTGTAAAGTCAATTTGTAGTTTAGGTGTGTAAATGAAATATTTTGATTCAACAAATCTCTGTACAATTTATTATTTGTCAAACAGTCTTGTTTTTTATTTGAGCCGAAATTAGCATCGAGTATCTGAGACTGAGTGCGTCTCAATAGTCGAGACATATTTGTGCAATTAAACTACATATCTTGTGTGAATTTTATACGCCTTCGCCTTATTTGTTAAAGCAAGTTTCAAAATTTACTGAATAAAAATCAGTTGATAAAAAATAAATAGAAAGTATTTGATAATACTCAAAGTAAAACCATTATTATTTATTCGTAAAACCATTTATATATATTCACAGCTAGCAATTAAGGATCTAAAGCAAAATCCGCAAAATGACAAGGCAGCGATAGCTAGGTACGCATTTGAGTTGCAAGTGACATTTCCCTATTTAACTTTACATGAGAATCTAAGAAAAGAAAGGATCGCTTAATTTCACCTCCATACATAAAGATATGCATCAGCAGGTCAAGGCCATTCGATATTTGTGCCATATATAACCGACGTACATCTCTTAGGTTAAGTTATGGATGCAAGCTGGTAGCCTGGAAGTATTTTAACTCGACGGCTCTAGGAACTGGTGTGTTTTAGCGTCTTGATTCTCCTTAAAAGATGGGCATTAGCCATGGGATAGAGTTCGAATCAATACATTGAATTTTATGATTAGTCCTTGTACGTGGCATTATTCAGTTTGCAGTTTAACATGACAAACTACATGTTTTTGTTACAACAAAACGTTATATGCTACTCCGTATTAATTTCTATCATTCCGTATAAGTCAATCATACTTTAATAACAATATACAGTTTGCCAAAAGTCCTAATTCCTACATATTTATTGTATAAATTAATTATATGTTCACTACAAGAAAAAAAGGGCTTTAGTGACTACTGGAAAATCATCACTAGCATTGCAAACTGTTCAACCAGTAGCGACACATTTATTCCATAACCATATTCTCTGTGCAACTGTTCGTATGTTCTGACTTGTGACTAGACATATAGTGATGCAAGCGTAAGCGTAATTTCCATTGCAACTTTCTTGCATATGTGAATTGATATTGGCTTACACAAAGATCCTAAAAGTCGAAGACAACAACCTTTTTCTTTCGATAAAGAAGATGCCTAACATATCAGGATAAGAGTTGACGTTACATCAACGATGATCGACGTATATTCAAAAGGTTAGTTTCCTACTTGCCTTGGCAACTTTTTTATGTATGAGTTAAGAAATTGACGTTCATTGTGGTCATAAAAAGAACGTTACGATATTAGTGGTATCTTTTAGAAAAGGTAGATCTCTCTTTTGAACTGAAAAAAAATAAATAAATAAAAAATAATAAAAAATAAAAAATAAATACGATAATACCATAAGACATAGACTAAAAATCTAAAACCATTTATTGATTTTATTCATAAAAATCAACTGTTTCAACAAATTTTGAGACAGAAGATGGAAGATTTAGATATGAATTTAGAATTTCAAATGGTAATATTATATTAGCAACTAACAAGAATCTAAAGCAAAAGCCATTCAAGTTTAAAGCTAAAGCAAAAAAGAGACAATGAGAAAGCAGCGATAAGTATATCCTTTCGACCCATTATAAGTTTACATTAACAAATAATAACCGAAACGAGCGTGACATCACTGCCTAGATAATCAGTTCTCGGATCTTTTTGCATTTAACTTGATGTCATTCCTACCCACAGAACGATATGCATCTGTATGTCCAAACATTTTCGGCGCCTTTCAATAGTTGTGCCAAGGGCGAATTGTTGAGCGAAGATCTTTTCTTAAGTTATTAGCCTTGGGTTTCATATATTCCGTCATTTGTTGTAACAAACTGGTAGTTCATTTACTCGTCTACACTCTCTTGATCTACAGCACAAGATGGGTATGGAGTAGAGTTAAATCAAACACCTCGAATATCATAACTAGTCCTTTTCGGCAGTATAAAACTTGATATATAGAGTTGTAGTATTCATTCAGAAATATTCAAGTATTACCTATTTGTTCAGAAATTTTATTTTGTGGTCGTATTCTACAGTACATACATCTAATGAACTTTAATCGGTCGGAAATGATCAAATAGTGAGTAATTGAAAGTTCGACAGAACTTATAAATCCTTCTACATGAACATAGATGATCGAAATAAATTTTAATACTTGTCAAACATCTAGCACAAGTTTATATAATTATCCAACTTGATGTTGATCTTTGTTGCAAAAATATAAAATGAAAATTGATAATTGCCTTGATGCCGATTCGAGTAAAGATTTTACAAGGCCCACAATTTTACAAACTATGTGTAAAGTTGCAAAATGACGATCTATCAACCCCTTTACACCATGTTTTTAAAGTATCATCTCCAAGTTGTTGTGAATGGGCAAAATGACCAAATAGCCCCTTGAATCATCTATAAAATATGGCCTTCACCATATCAAACATCCATAATCCATATCATTCATCATCTCAACAAACCATAACTCATTTCTCTTATCTCTTCGATCTCCTTCAAAAAATGGCCAACGCGATTGATCTCAATGACACCGCTAGCATTGGAGGAACATCATCTAGCTGCTCTGAATGTTCGTCACCTTCATCCATCCTCGACTATGAAGTGTACTCAAGAAAAAGTAGTGGGGAACACCGAAGCAAGAAGTGGAAGAAAATGTTGAAGAAGTTGGTTCAAGAAAGCAAGAAAAGCTTTTATGGATCTTCCAAGCCCATAGTATATCGATATGACGCTGTTAGTTACTCGCTGAATTTTGATGAAGGAAATCATAGTGATGAATATTATTTGTAAAGTCAATTTGTAGTTTAGGTGTGTAAATGAAATATTTTGATTCAACAAATCTTTGTACAATTTATTATTTGTCAAACAGTCTTGTTTTTTATTTGAGCTGAAATTAGCATCGAGTATCTGAGACTGAGTGTGTCTCAAGCCGAGACATATTTGTGCAATTAAACTACGCATCTTGTGTGAATTTTATACGCCTTCGCCTTGTTTATTCAAGCAAGTTTCAAAATTTACTGAATAAAATCAGTTGATAAAAAATAAATAGAAAGTATTTGATAATAGACTCAAAGTAAAACCATTATTATTTATTCGTAAAACCATTTATATATTCACAGCTAGCAATTAAGGATCTAAAGCAAAAGCCGTAAAATGACAAGGCAGCGATAGCTAGGTACGCATTTGAGTTGCAATGATATTTCCCTATTTAACTTTACACCATTGAATCTGCATGAGAATCTAAGAAAAGAAAGGATCGCTTGATTTCACCTCCATACATAAAGATATGCATCAGCAGGTCAAGGCCATTCGACATTTGTGCCATATATAACCGACGTACATGTCTTAGGTTAAGTTATGGATGCAAGCTGGTAGCCTGGAAGAATTTTAACTCGACGGCTCTAGGAACTGGTGTGTTTTAGTGTCTTGATTCTCCTTAAAAGATGGGCATTAGCCATGGGGTAGAGTTCGAATCAATACATTGAATTTTATGATTAGTCCTTGTACGTGGCATTATTCAGTTTGCAGTTTAACATGACAAACTACATGTTTTTGTTACAACAAAACGTTATATGCTACTCCGTATTAATTTCTATCATTCCGTATAAGTCAATCAGACTTTAATAACAATATACAGTTTGCCAAAAGTCCTAATTCCTACATATTTATTGCATAAATTAATTAGAGAAATAATTTGGATGCCTAAATATATGACTAATTATGTGCCTAAATTGATATGACAATGGTTTATTGGTTTTTTTAAAAGCGAGTCCCTCTCCAGTCACTAATAATATGCTGCCACATAGATTAGGCATGCTATTAGGCATACCAATTAGATACGCCAATCAATGCTCAATTAATTATATGTTCACTACAAGAAAAAAAGGGCCTTAGTGATCACTAGCATTGCAAACTGTTCAACCAGTAGCGACATATTTATTCCATAACCATATTCTCTGTGCAACTGTTCGTATGTTCTGACTAGTGACTAGATATATAGTGATGCAAGCGTAAGCGTAATTTCGATTGCAACTTTGGTGCATATGTGAATTGATATTGGTTTACACAAAGATCCTAAAAGTCGAAGACAACAACCTTTTTCTTTCGATAAAGAAGATGCCTAACATCTCAGGATAAGAGTTGACGTTACATCAACGATGATCGACGTATATTCAAAAGGTTAGTTTCCTACTTGCCTTGGCAACTTTTTTATGTATGAGTTAAGAAATTGACGTTCATTGTGGTCATAAAAAGAGCGTTACGATATTAGTGGTATCTTTTAGAAAAGGTAGATCTCTCTTTTGAATTGTATTCAATTAAACAAACATTGTTTCGAGTAGAATGGCGTCAAATGTCATTAGTCTCTTTAGTTGTAGGACCATGCATGTGTCCTTCAATTTATTATGTGCATGCATTTTTGATCTTTTACCCAAAAAATTATGTGCATGCATTCATGGAAATTTTTTATTTTGAATACGATGTGTTTATATAGTTTTATTTGTTTATAAAAATTCAAGCATTACCTATGGTAAAGTTTCAAATTTAAAACTACAAATTTATGTGTTTAACAGATTAATATAATGTGGTCGTATTCTACGTACGTACATCTAATGAACTTTAATCGGCTGGAAACTATCAAATAGTCGGTAACTAAAAGTTTTACAGAATTTATAAATCCTTCCACATAAACATAGTTGATCCAAATAAATTTTAATACATGTCAAACATCTAGCACAAGTTTATATAATTATCCTACTTGATATTGATCTTTGTTGCAAAAATATAAATGAAAATTGATAATTGCTTTGATGCCGATTCTAGTCAAGATTTTACAAGGCCCACAATTTCACAAACTATGTGTAAAGTTGCAAAATGACGATCTATTAACCCCTTTACACCTTGTTTTTTAAGTATCATCTCCAAGTTGTTGTGAATGGGCAAAATGACCAAATAGCCCCTAGAACCATCTATAAAATATGGCCTTCATCATATCAAACATCCATAATCCATATCATTCATCATCTCAACAAACCATAACCCATTTTTTCGTATCTTTTCTCTCCTTAAAAAAATGGCCAGCACCATTGATCTCAACGACACCGCCAGCATTGGAAGTACATCATCTAGCTTTTCTGAATGTTCGTCACCTTCATCCATCCCCGACTATGAAGTGTACCCTAGAAAAAGTAGTGGGGAACGCCGAAGCAAGAAGTGGAAGAAAATGTTGAAGAAGTTGGTTCAAGAAAGCAAGAAAAGCTTTTATGGATCTTCCAAGCCGATAGTATATCGATATGATGCTGTTAGTTACTCGTTGAATTTTGATGAAGGAAATCATAGTGATGAATATTATTTGTAAAGTCAATTTGTAGTTTAGGTGTGTAAATGAAATATTTTGATTCAACAAATCTCTGTACAATTTATTATTCGTCGAACAATCTTGATCTTGATTTGAGCTGAAAGTACCGAATGTCTGAGTGTGTCTCAAGAGTTGAGACACATTCTTTGTTCAATGAAACTACACATCTTGTGTGAATTTTAATTATACGCCTTGTTTGTTCAAGAAATTTTCAAAATTCACTGAATAAATATCAATTGATCAAAATAAATAAAAAGTATATCATATAATAGACTTACAGTAAAATCATTTATATATTCACAGCTAGTAATTAAGTATCTAAGGCAAAAGCCACTCAACATAAAACTGATAAAACAAATAAAGAGGCAATGACAAGGCAGCGATAGATAGCTAGGTACGCACTTGCGTTGCAAGTGATATTTTCCCTATTTAACTTTACATCATATATTGAATCGACATGAAATTCAAAGAAAAGAAAGGAGCTTAATTGATTTCACCCAGATATGCATCAGTAGGTCGAAACATTTCTTGGCGCCTTTCGATAGTTGTGCCATATATAGCCGGCATCACTTAAGTTAAGTTATGGAAGCAAGCTGGTAGCCTGGAAGTATTTTAACTGGACGACTCTAGGAACAGGTGTGTTTTAGTGTCTTGATTCTCAATATAAGATGGGCGTGAGCCATGGGGGGTAGAGTTCGAATCAATAAGTTGAATTTTATGATTAGTCCTTGGGGCATTATTCAATTTGCAGTTCACCCCATGACAAGTACTATGTATTTTTTGTTACAACAACATTATATACTACTTCGTATTTCTATTATTCCGTATAAGTCAATCAGACTTCAATAACAACATATAGTCTGCCAAAAGGCCTAATTCCAACCTTTGACCATTACAAAAACAGCGTGTCTAAACCCTAACCATCTAATCGTTCTTCACTTTTCTGCCCTATTGTTTGTTCGATCTGATTTTAATTCAAATCGTTACATCAGAAGGGTTAATTTTTGTGATTCGTTTGTTAGGGTTTTAGCCGCCTTTATTGATTTTTGTGATTCGTTTGTTTGGGTTAATCACAATCGTTATTTTGGTTCGATCTATTGTTCTTCAGTGCATCATTGTTATTGGATCGAATTTGTTGCTATGGGTTGAGTTTGTTCGATTACTGCTTATAAACCCTAAGCGATTAGGGTTTTATCTTTACGTATTGTTTGCATATGTTCTTCTTTGTTTGAGGTATTCTGTTCGTGGGTATTAGGGAGATGAGTAATACGCATCAGTCGCAGGGTAACGAGCATAAGCTCTCATATGCTTCGATGTTTAAAACAAACAATGCTTTCAAATCAGTAAACATATGTGAGCTCCGTAATGAGGAGCGAGTGGAAGGAGCCCACGTTACAATTCCTTTAAAAGAGATTGAGGATGTTTCAGCTAGGTTTGCTAATACTCTGTATGGGTATTTTATTGGGAAGAGGCTTGCTTTCCCTATAGTAGAGAACTATGTTAAGAATACATGGGCAAAGTTTGGGTTGGAACGTGTTATGTTGAATAATGGATTCTTTTTGTTTCAATTCTCTACTAAGGAGGGTATGGATAAAGTGTTAGAGGCGGGGCCATGGCTGATTCGTTCGATGCCTATTTTCCTAAGTGTTTGGTCCCCTAATACTACGCTTGCTAAAGAGGAAGTTACTGCAGCACCCGTATGGCTGAAATTACTTAATGTTCCAATTGTTGCTTATACGGAGGTTGGGTTAAGCTTGATTACGACTCAAATTGGTAAGCCTATTATGTTAGATTCCTATACTAGCTCTATGTGTGTTAAGTCTTGGGGTCAGAATTCATATGCTCGTGCTCTTGTTGAAGTTTCATCTCTCGACGAGTTATTGGATCATGTGGTTGTGGCTATTCCATTCTCTAATGGGCAAGGTCATTCGTTGGTGCGTGTTGATATTGAATATGAATGGAAGCCGCCTCGTTGTACTTCATGTAAAATTTTTGATCATATTGATGCTGCATGCCCTAAGAATGTTAAACAACATAGTGTTCAGAATAATGGTGATGAGGAAGGATTTGTAGAAGCTACCAAACGAAAAGGTAAGGGTAAAGGGCCCACTCAGGTTATTGATGGAGTTCGTTTTTCGAAACCGAGGGTCACATTGAATTATCGTTGGCAGCCAGTTTCGAAAAAGAAAGTGGGTTCCGATGGAGCGTCGTCTTCAAAAGGTAATGGTACTAACAACAATGCTAGTGGTCCTAATATGCATGCTGCGCAAGATCCGGTTAATCAAGCGAAAAGTGATGTGCATACTTCTAATAAGTATATTCATGATGATCTAAGTGATATCGTCACTAAGAATCCATTTGGTTCGCTTATGGATGAGGTGACCAATTCTGAAATGGGGCCTGAGGTTGGGGTGACACAAGGGGAGCAAAGCAGTCATGTTATGGAGATTGATAGTGACAATGAGGTTGATGAGTCTATTGAGGTTGGTAAACCAAGTACCCCTATCGTCGAGAAAATTGATAAGCTTGAAAAGCTCATTATTGATGGGATAGGAACGCTTGTGGATGATAATGGGAAACCTGTTCCGGTGGTTGAGGGGATTAAGAAGGGTAATCCTTTCTCTAAGGTAGGTAATGTGGTTGTATCTGATAGTGATGATGAGGTTCTTGAGCCAGACGATCCTATGAGTAGTTACTTGTCATCAGCTGGAGGACAAAACGAGCTTGAAGGTTATTTTTCTGATGATTACGCTGCCCAGGTTCTTGATTTACCTGGGCAATTGGAGGAATTTAACAAGATGTTTGATTTTAAGGTCCAAGGCAAGTCGAGGAAGTAATATGCGATGTTGATTCGTGCATGTTTTTTCTTTCATGGTTGTTCTAGTTTTTCGTAGCTAGTTGTTCATTTATGGCATGTCATAAATGTTCTAGTGGTTGTTCAAGCGGTTGCTTGAGGTTAATGTGGTACTTCAGCCACATTCCATTGTACTTTAAACGTTTATTTGGTTAATATATTTTACCAGGGTGGAGATCCCTTTACCCAAAAAAAGGCCTAATTCCTACATATTTGTTCCATAAATTTATTATATATATGTTGTGAGTAGTGATTGACTAGATAGTAATGCAAGTGTAAATCGTAACCCTTGCAAGTGTTTGTGCACGGGAATGGATATATTCATGGATCATGGGTTACACGAAAGATCTGGGAAGTCGAAGACAACAACCTGTTACTTTCGATAAACCAGACTTTTTAATGTATTAGGATAAGAGTTATGATGCTACATCGACAGTGATCACGTACATTCATAGGGTAGTTTCCTTTTGGCAACTTTTGATGTATGAGAATGGATAATGAGCAACATGACGATCTTATAATCTTTTTCCTTTATTGTTTTGTCAAAGTGTAAGTTTAAGATAAGAATTTAACGTGCTATGTGGTCATAAAAAAACCGTTATGACTTATGAAGTTAGTGGCATCTTTTAGAAAAGGAAGATTTGTCTTTTGAATCATCTTCAACGACAATGGCGTCAAATGCCATCAGCTTCTTTAGTTGTAGGACCATATGTTATGTTTGTAGTGGTGTGCATGCATGGAAAAAATATTTTTCCAATGTAGTAATATCTTTATACCGTTAACTTTAGGAAAAGTTAAGTGTTACAGTGGTAACAACTTAGACAATTAAACCAAGCCTAATGACTTTGGTGATCACTTTCACGTCAACGCCATATTATCCTATTTCTCTGCACCTTCTCATTACTTTATCCTAGTAACAATTCCCTTCAAGATTTTATACCTCAAGAAAACACAAAAACACACTCACACAAAAAACTCCTTCACCGGTGGTCTCCACCACCGTCTACAAACAAATTATTTTCTTCGCGCGGATATGATCTTCTCCAATCCATATCAAGGTTCAGGCGTGATGATCTTCCTTCCGTGTGTGGTACATTGCATTACTAGGTACACTTAGGGGGTGTTTCTTTTTTCCCTTAGCTAAGGGTTTAGGTCCACAAGGGTCCACACAAGTATTTAATAAGATTTCTTTTTAATGTGGAGCCCACTTATTTCCACTAATAAGTCTATATCTAAAAGGCATAAACTAACTTACTCTCCCCATTAAGACATACTAAGAGTCATAGGTCCCACATGGCCCCACACATCTCTTAGCTAACAAAAAAAAGAAACACCCCCTTAGTCTTATAAAATATTATGTTAAACAATTTAAAAGGATCTACGTCATGTGCATTTTAATCTAGTCGGAACTGAAAATTGTAAACTTTTTAGGTAATCATCAGGGCGATTGAGGGTTATACAGAAACAACACTCCAATGCACATGTACTAGATGAAACCAACCAAGTCAAACATCTATTATTAGTATATCACAACGACCTGTAATCTATGTTAAAATATCATAAAATGAGAATTGAGAATATCTGTTTGATGACGATTCTAGTCCAAAATATATTTCAAGGCCCACAATTCCACAAATAGGTGTAAAGATTTCAAAATGACGATCTATTGACCCCTTTACGCCATGATCATAAAGGATGTTCTCCTAGTTGGTGAAATGATTAAATGACCAAATAGCCCCTAATTAAACCATCTATAAATTTGGCCTTCATCAATTCACTTATTCAAACATCCGCAAGTCATAACATTAATCAACTCAACAAAGTACCAAAACTCATTTTTATTTATCTTTTTCTCTCTTACAAAAAATGGCTAATAGAATTGATCTTAACGACACAGCTAGCATTGGAGGAACATCATCTAGCTACTCTGAATGTTCGTCACCTTCATCCATCCCCGACTATGAAGTGTACCCACGAATAAGTAGTGGAGAACACCGAAGCAAGAAATGGAAGAAAATGTTGAAGAAGTTAGTTCAAGAAAGCAAGAAAAGCTTCTATGGATCTTCCAAACCTGTAGTATATCGATATGATGCTGTTAGTTACTCACTGAATTTTGATGAAGGAAATCATAGTGATGAAAATTATTTGTAAAGTTGAATTTTCATTTAGGTTGTAAATGATAATATGATTTAACAAATTTATGTGCAAATCATTTTTGGTTAAACAATCTTATTCTTGGAACTGTTCCAGAGTACTAGTGTCTCTAAACATCTAATGTAGATACAAGATTACGTATTATACTTTGTGGACTTGTGCAAACATGAAGCTACACATCTAGTGAATTTTATAATTCAAGCATTTTTCGAAAATCGAAATACACTAAACAAAAGACACTTGATCAAATTAAAAAATAAAAAATAAAAAATAAATACGATAATACCATAAGACATAGACTAAAAATCTAAAACCATTTATTGATTTTATTCATAAAAATCAACTGTTTCAACAAATTTTGAGACAGAAGATGGAAGATTTAGATATGAATTTAGAATTTCAAATGGTAATATTATATTAGCAACTAACAAGAATCTAAAGCAAAAGCCATTCAAGTTTAAAGCTAAAGCAAAAAAGAGACAATGAGAAAGCAGCGATAAGTATATCCTTTCGATCCATTATAAGTTTACATTAACAAATAATAACCGAAACGAGCGTGACATCACTGCCTAGATAATCAGTTCTCGGATCTTTTTGCATTTAACTTGATGTCATTCCTACCCACAGAACGATATGCATCTGTATGTCCAAACATTTTCGGCGCCTTTCAATAGTTGTGCCAAGGGCGAATTGTTGAGCGAAGATCTTTTCTTAAGTTATTAGCCTTGGGTTTCATATATTCCGTCATTTGTTGTAACAAACTGGTAGTTCATTTACTCGTCTACACTCTCTTGATCTACAGCACAATATGGGTATGGAGTAGAGTTAAATCAAACACCTCGAATATCATAATTAGTCCTTTTCGGCAGTATAAAACTTGATATATAGAGTTGTAGTATTCATTCAGAAATATTCAAGTATTACCTATTAGTTCAGAAATTTTATTTTGTGGTCGTATTCTACAGTACATACATCTAATGAACTTTAATCGGTCGGAAATGATCAAATAGTGAGTAATTAAAAGTTCGACAGAACTTATAAATCCTTCTACATGAACATAGATGATCGAAATAAATTTTAATACTTGTCAAACATCTAGCACAAGTTTATATAATTATCCAACTTGATGTTGATCTTTGTTGCAAAAATATAAAATGAAAATTGATAATTGCCTTGATGCCGATTCGAGTAAAGATTTTACAAGGCCCACAATTTTACAAACTATGTGTAAAGTTGCAAAATGACGATCTATCAACCCCCTTACACCATGTTTTTAAAGTATCATCTCCAAGTTGTTGTGAATGGGCAAAATGACCAAATAGCCCCTTGAACCATCTATAAAATATGGCCTTCACCATATCAAACATCTAGAATCCATATCATTCATCATCTCAACAAACCATAACTCATTTCTCTTATCTTTTCTCTCCTTTGAAAAATGGCCTACGCGATTGATCTCAACAACACCTTGAGCATTGGAGGAACATCATCTAGCTGCTCTGAATGTTCGTCACCTTCATCCATCCCCGACTATGAAGTGTACTCAAGAAAAAGTAGTGGGGAACACCGAAGCAAGAAGTGGAAGAAAATATTGAAGAAGTTGGTTCAAGAAAGCAAGAAAAGCTTTTATGGATCTTCCAAGCCCATAGTATATCGATATGATGCTGTTAGTTACTCGCTGAATTTTGATGAAGGAAATTATCATAGTGATGAATATTATTTGTAATGTCAATCTGTAGTTTAGGTGTGTAAATGAAATATTTTGATTCAACAAATCTCTGTACAATTTACTATTTGTCAAACTATCTTGTTCTTGATTTTAACCGAAATTAGCGAGTGTCTGAGCATGTGTCTCAAGAGTCGAGACATATTCATTGTGCAATGAAACTACACATCTTGTGTGAATTTTCTACGCCTTGTTTGTTCAAGCAATTTTCATATTCACTGAATAAAAATCAGTTGAAAAGTATATGATAATAGACTCAAAGTAAAACCATTTTATTCGTAAAACCATTTATATATTCACAGCTTAGCAAGGATCTAAAGCAAAAGCCACTCAACATAAAACTGATAAAACAAATAAAGAGGCAACGACAAGGCAGCGATAGCTAGGTACGCACTTGAGTTGCAAGTGCTATTTCCCTATTTAACTTTACATCATTGAATCGACATGAGATTCAAAGAAAAGAAAGGATCTTAACTGATTTCACCTAGACATGCATCAGTAGGTCGAAACATTTCTTGGCGCCATGCGATAGATGAGCCATATATATATAGCCGACATCTCTTAAATTAAGTTATGGAAGCAATTAAGCTGGTAGTCTGGAAATATTTTAACTCGACGACACTAGGAACCGGTGTGTTTTAGTGTCTTGATTCTCATTAAAACCTAGATGGCCATGAGCCATGGAGAAGAGTTCAAATCAATACGTTGAATTTTATGATTACTCCTTGTGGCATTATTCAATTTGCAGTTCAACATGACAAACATAATATTTTTGTTACAACTACACATTATAATAATACTCCATATTTCTGTTATTCGTATAAGTCAATCAGACTTTAATAACAATATATAGTTTGCCAAAAGGCCTAATTCTTACATATTTATTCCATAAATTTAATATATGTTGTGAGTAGTGACTAGATAGTGATGCAAGTGTAAATCGTAACCCTTGCAAGTGTTTGTGCATGGGAATGGATATATTCATGGATCATGGGTTACACGAACAATCTGGCTGTAAGTTGAAGACAACAACCTGTTACTTTCAATAAACCATGATCACATATGTTCAAAGGGTAGTTTCCTTGGCAACTTTTGATGTTTGAGAATGGATAATGAGCAACATGACGATCTTAACACAACAGAAGTCAAGTAATCTTTTTGCTTTATTGTTTTGTCAAAGTGTAAGTTTAAGATAAGAATTTTACGTGCTATGCGGTCATAAAAGGACCGCTATGAAGTTAGTGGCATCTTTTAGAAAAGGCAGATTTGTCTTTTGAATCGTCTTCAACTAACTACAATGGTGTCAAAAACCATCAGGCTCCTTTAGTTGTAGGACCATGTGTTATGTTTGCTATGTGTATGCATGGAAAAAATATTTTTCCAAAACCATATCTTCATACAGTTAACTTTAGGAAAAGTTAAGCATTACATGTGGTAACAACTTAGACAATTACAGGATGTAATGATGGCAGTGATCACCCTCGCGTCAACGTCACTTAATTCTCTTTAGTCTTTAATTTACCTTCACCTTCTTATTACTTTTATGATCGTAACAATTAGTCACCCTTCACCATTTTAAACCTCAAGAAAACACAAAAACACACTAAAAAAGATACTCCCTCAATGGTGGTCGACACCACCGTCTACAAACAAACAATTCTTTTCTTCGCGCATGATCTTACACATCCGTTCAATGGTTCATGTGTGATGATTTCCCTCCGCGTGTGATACAATCTATGCATGTGGTCACTTAGTCTTATAAAATTAATAAACTTTTTACGTAATCATCATCATGGGTGGCGCCTTGAGGGTTTACACAGAACAACACTATCCAATTACATGTACCTTAGATGAAACAAACAAGTCAAACATCTATTATTAGCTATTAATCACAACGACTAATCTATCTAAATATCATAAATAAGAATTGGAGAATATCGCTGATGACGTTCTTGTAAATATTGTCAAGGCCCACAATTCCACAAATAGGTGTAAAATTTCAAAATGACGACCTATTGGACCCCTTTACCCATGTTTGCATAAAGGTTTGCTCCTCCTAGTTTGTGAATGAATAAACTGACAAATACCCTTGGACCATCTATAAATTGTGGCCTTCCTCAATTCACTTCTTCAAACACCCATAGTCATAACATAAATCAAACTCAACAAGTTACCAAAACTCACTTTATTTATCTTTTTTCTCTCTACAAAAATATGGCTATAGATTGATCGTAACGACGACACCAGCCTAGCATTGGAGGAACATCATCTAGCGCTCTGAATGTTCGTCAACCCTTCATCCATCCCGACTGTGAAGTATCCACCGAATAAGTCTGGGAGAATGCCAAAGCAAGAAATGGCAGAAATGTGAAGAAGTGGTGCAAAGAGCAAGAAAAGCTTCTATGGATCTTCCAGCCTATAATATATCGATATGATGTTGTTAGTTACTGTTCGCTAACTTTTGATGAAGGAAATCATAGTGATGAAATATAGTTTGTAAAGTTGAAATTTCATTTAGGTTGAAATGAATTATGATTTAACAAATTTATGCTGCAATCAGGTTTGTTAAACAATCATTTTTCTTGGACTGTTCCAGAAGTCTAGTGGTCCTCTAAACATCTTACAAGATTAGCGTATTATATCTTTGGGGGACTTTGTGCAAACATGAAGCGACACATCTAGTAAATAAATAATTCAAGCATTTTTGGAAACTACACTAATAAAGAGTACTTAATCAATTAATAAATATACGATCATACCATAAGACTGGACTAAACTCCTAAACATTGAATTCATTTTTATTCATGAAAAATCAAGCTGTTTCAACAAATTTTGAAATAGAAGACAGTGAAGAAGAATGAATATGACTTAAATTCGATAATGGTATATAATTTGGCAACTCAACAGAATCTGAATCGCACCAGCAAAAGCAATTCAATGTTTACAGCTAAAGCAAAAAGAGACCAAAACAATGCAGCGATTAAGTAGTATTCTTTTAATCCCTTATAACTTTTAACCATTAACAAATACTAACGATAAGAGCATATGACTTCACCGCCATAGATAGATCAGTTCTCTGTCTTCTGTGTTGGAATTAATGCTGATGTCCATTCCCACCACAGGGAGCAGATATGCGTCTGCATTGTCTAAACATTTTTTGGCGCCTTTCAATAGTTGGTGCACTGGGAGGAGTTATTAGCCTCGGGTTGCATATGTTCCTGCCATTTGTCTGAAATAAACGGTATATGCTTTAACTCGTTCACTCTCTTGATCCGCCAAGATGCGGCATGGAGTAGAGTTAAAGCAAGATTTTTTTTCCTTTATTTGGTGTAATATTATTTCACGCACGCTCAATCCCTCGAACAAATATTAATCCATCAGTCCCATATCACCATTTTGCAGCCAGCTGGATCTACATTACCACCAGTTCTTATAGTTGGCCCTACTTGGTAGTACAAATAGTAAAGCTAAACCACATAGCCCTCCATCGATAATGTTTTTAGACTTTTTATTGTAAAAGACGTTGTTTAATTTTGAATTTCTCATTACTCAATAAAATGTTCTCTAAATCAGGACGTAATATTATGTTAGTGGTACTCTGAATGATATCACATTACATGTTTTCCTTTTTCTTTTTTTGTGGGCTTTTAAGTGATGAAAAATATTTTTCAAAGATACGAATTGATATATCTATCTATCTTCTATTAACTATATATCCACTTTTTCCACCATATAATGATCGAGTAATTTCTTTGTCCAAATATAACTAAGGACTCACAGTTTGACACTGGTACGACCTGCACATTTAGCAGTTTCAGAGAAATTTATGTGTGTTTAATAGTTTTATGACAAATCTGTTAAACATTTGACCTTCGCATGTTATTGCCCACACGAGCTGTTTAAGAAATAAGTCTAAATGAATTTAAGATAATATAACATTTAGCTAGAACTTTTAATTCTTGCTAAGTTGTTAGCCCATATACAGTGAACTGACTCATTAAAATTTTTATTGTCAGATATATTATATATAGACTACTTGTATGTTTTGACATATGTACATCTCGGAATCACTGATCAGTTGTTCATTTCAACACATGCTAAGATTGCATATCAATTCTTTAAATATGTAGAGTCAACCCAATTAAATCAAAATGTTGCTCACCTAATGCATGTTGATAAGTCTTTTTTTATTGATTTGCAAAATTATATGCATACTACTCTCTATGGTTGCAAACTAGTACAAAGTTTTTGTATTAGCGTTGTTTGAAATGTCACGTTGAACCCAACTTTGAAACAGTTACTTTGGTCGATATTATCTTCTAAACTAATATATCGCACTTTCTTCCACCATCTAAATAATTTCTTTGC
>LBNU01017690.1:5840-16462 GCA_014162995.1 Artemisia annua
TTTTTTTTGGCTCTTGAGTTACTTTTTTTTGGTTATTTATACAAACACTCATTGAGTGTCATTGGACATAATCCTCACAGTAACATTCCTTGCCATAACCCTAATTACTTTTCCAGGAACTATCAATGGCTGACACACCAAACATCAACGAACTAAGAGAAGCTTGTGGCTCAGATGAGTTGTGTCATGTCTTCACTTTTCTGCAGTCTCAAGATATGACTGAGGATGATGGCTTTCTCATAAGAATGGGGGATGAGAGTACCCAACTGAGGGCCAAGCTTGATAAGCGTAATGATACTATCGATGAGGCTTATTCCTTTGGTCCTGATAATGAGGTTGCCAAGGCTGGAGAGGATTGCCTTGTTGAATCTCAGGTCAGGGACCATCGAAGGCTTGATTTGATGGCTCAACTCCTCCTGCTGACCCGTGAAGGACTCAAAGAGAAGAAAGCCCATATTGAGAAGATTAAGGCTATTCAGACGCAAAAAAGGGCTAGGAGGTCTTAAATGTTTACTTTGTATTTTGATATTTTCATGTATGGAATGGATTTTGGAATGGATTATCTTTTGTATTTTGATATTGTCATGTATGGACTGGATTATCTAATATCGTGTTTTTAAGTTTAAACTAATCGTGTTTTTAAGTTTATATTTTGTCATGTATGGATTGTATTTTCATATTTTGTCATGTATGGAATGGAATGGATTATGAAAGTCTTAGATGAACACCCAACTCTAATTTCTATGTTGGCGAGACGGCAGTGGTGGCGGCGACACGGCGGAGGCAGTGGTTGGAGGGTTACGACGAAGTTGGGTATTCAGTGGTGATGAGGTTTCGGCTTTGGACGGATTCCGGTGGGGAGGGAGTTGTAGTAGTGGTTCTAAAGAATACATCCAAAAATGCCTAGCCACTTGTTTAGAATATGTAAAATGACCAAAAAACCAGTTGCCCTCTATACGGTTGCCCACTAATAATAGTTGCCCAAAACACAGTACGTAACACGTGTCATCCTCTTATGAAAGCTGCCTAATATCAAAAGTTGCCCCGGGCTAAAACGAAAATTTTCGAAAATCGGGCTAAAAATGCCCAGCCGTAGGACAACCGAGCTATAGTACTATTTATCCCTTATTTATTTATGGAGAATAAAGATGTTTTTTAAATATTACATTTTAGAAAATAAATTTTAGCACTACTTACAATTTTCTTAGGACAATGACGGGTTGGGGTTAATGGAAAAGGGTGTGTGGTGGTGGTGGTGGGGGTGGGGGTGTGAGGTTGAAGAAGAGGTATATTTGGTCGTAGATGTAGTGTGAATGATGTTAAACGGTTGTTTGGATATGGTGTTTGTAGGTTTAAGATGATTATCTTGTGACATGTTATCATTTTTTCTTAAACATACATGCAATAAGAAAATTAGTAAGTTGGTTACACGCAATAGAAACAAAAGTTAAATATACAAAAATATAATTTTGTAACAAGTTAAATGCATTTTTAAATGATTAACTAGTTTTATTTAAGGGATAATTACCAAAATGGCCCGGTTGCCCTGTGGCTAGGCATTTTTGGCCCGATTTTTGAATATTCTCGTTATAGCCCGGGTTGCCCTGGGCAACTATTGTATAGCCAACTACAGGATGCCACGTGTCCGACCAACCACTGTTGATACGAGGTACATAAAAGTATTGTATTTTGGGCAACTTTTGATTTTTGGGCAACGAATACATGAGCAACTGGGCATTTTCGTCATTTTACACCTTACTCTCGCACAACATTCAACTAAACACCACAAATCATATTAATCCATCTCATAACCCTCTCCTCCAGGTAAACCAATCACAACTCACACCACCAGAACTTCCTAACGCCACCACCATCAGACGCCACCACCACCTGAAGCCACCTCCGCCGGACTCCACGAACACATAAACCAACGCACCACCGAAACCGTCCACCATCAAGTTTTGAGGTATTTTAATAGATCTATGGCCTTTGAATTTTTTTATAGATCTATAGATTTATAGATCTATACATCAACTCATACTCTTCCAGCTCTTTTGTTCTTCATCATTTCAAGAAAATGGTTAAAACGAGTGCCATATGTAAAATAATTAAAGGGTTTTGAATGCTAGTGATTACCGTGTTGTTTTTTTTTTGGGTGATGATAAATAACAGGGACTTTTGCAAAGAGGAGGAACAAGAGCCGCACACAGTCTTTGTGCGATGTGTAAGTAGATCCTTTCATTTGCAGAAGAACATATGCTCTGCTTGTGCTTACCCTGCTGCTCGTGTCAGGAAATGTATGTCTCTTTTTTTTATGTTTATAAACTGTTTTTTAGATTGAAATTTATGTGTAGAGTTTTAGATTAGAAATATGTTATGTTGTTTGTATGGTTTGAGGTATAAGAGTATTTGACAAACCGATAAAATTTTTTTACATCTTTTTTTTCTGACATATTGGAATAATGAAAGTGAAAGCTGAGGATGATGTTGATGTATTTTCTAAGTTCAGAACTTCATTTGCAGGTTTTGAGCTATGATGGTTTAATTGGTGATAAAGTTTTTGTGAATGGAATAATCAAAGAGATGGAAGATTCAAAACTGGATTTAATGTTAGCAGGCTCAGAAAACGAAATATCCATGATAGAGGTAACATCATTATCATCATTCATATATTTAATATCCTCCAATTTTAGATGTTCTGATACTAGTATATTGTTTCTTTGGACTTTAACTATTTGCAGGGTTATTGTGACTTTCTTCCTGAAGAGAAATTGGTTCAAGCACCATTAGCCACAGCCTCAGCTCCATCACTATTGCAGCAAGCAAATGGATAGCCAAAGCAAATGACTAATATATGTCAAGAACACCAGCACAAAAAAGAAAGGTATGTTCCACAGCAAAACTTTATGAGCATCAATCCTAGATTAGTTAACATTTAACACAAAAAACATAAAGACAACAAGTAACAAAAGATGTTTTTTGCACATACTAATCAACCACCAGCTTAAACATTGAATACATTCAGATTCAAATATCCCCAAAACAATGCACATGCCCGCCAAACCCCAAACCAAAAACACATAATCATAAACACAAAAAACAAACACATCAGTATGGCAGGGACTTCAGCTTCGCGATGAGCGACAGCAGCTCCGCTGNTTTTTGCACATACTAATCAACCACCAGCTTAAACATTGAATACATTCAGATTCAAATATCCCCAAAACAATGCACATGCCCGCCAAACCCCAAACCAAAAACACATAATCATAAACACAAAAAACAAACACATCAGTATGGCAGGGACTTCAGCTTCGCGATGAGCGACAGCAGCTCCGCTGCTCGCTTCTGTTTCTTCATCACATTCACCAAAATCGTCGACACCTCTGTGAGATCTTGGGTTTGCAGGTTGTTGAGCTCTGAAATGCTCAGCACAGTAGACTCAAACTCAAAGACAAGGCCCAACTCTCCAATGATGAAATCCCTCTCAGCCACACGAGCCATTATCTCTTTGGCTTTTTTCCTTAACTCACCTTCATCCACCAATGCAACAGTAACCTCCCTCTCAAACTTTACCACCATCATATCTCTAACCAACGTCGAACCAGCAACAGCAGCTAGCTCTTTGAAAAAAGGCATATTTGTTGGCATTTTTATTTTTTTTGGGTATGAAAGACTATTTGTGTGTGTTTATCTTGGTGGTTTTCTTTGTTAATATTTGTCACTTAATTGTTTGTGTGTGCCTTATAAAGGCATCAGCTTTAATTAGTAGCCTAGAGAACATCACGCCTGAACAGTAAACCATCATTAGTTTTTTTGGTACATGCATGAACAAACATTAGCTGTCCACCCTTTTACATCTCCGAAAAAATTATGAAAAAAAAAATAAATGTCAAGACATTTATGAAACTAAAGTGGTAAAAAAAATTAATTCTATTTGTTTTTTTTTGGCTCTTGAGTTACTTTTTTTTGGTTATTTATACAAACACTCATTGAGTGTCATTGGACATAATCCTCACAGTAACATTCCTTGCCATAACCCTAATTACTTTTTCAGGAACTATCAATGGCTGACACACCAAACATCAACGAACTAAGAGAAGCTTGTGGCTCAGATGAGTTGTGTCATGTCTTCACTTTTCTGCAGTCTCAAGATATGACTGAGGATGAGGGCTTTCTCATAAGAATGGGGGATGAGAGTACCCAACTGAGGGCCAAGCTTGATAAGCGTAATGATACCATCGATGAGGCTTATTCCTTTGGTCCTGATAATGAGGTTGCCAAGGCTGGAGAGGATTGCCTTGTTGAATCTCAGGTCAGGGACCATCGAAGGCTTGATTTGATGGCTCAACTCCTCCTGCTGACCCGTGAAGGACTCGAAGAGAAGAAAGCCCATATTGAGAAGATTAAGGCTATTCAGACGCAAAAAAGGGCTAGGAGGTCTTAAATGTTTACTTTGTATTTTGATATTTTCATGTATGGAATGGATTTTGGAATGGATTATCTTTTGTATTTTGATATTGTCATGTATGGACTGGATTATCTAATATCGTGTTTTTAAGTTTAAACTAATCGTGTTTTTAAGTTTATATTTTGTCATGTATGGATTGTATTTTCATATTTTGTCATGTATGGAATGGAATGGATTATGGAAGTCTTAGATGAACACCCAACTCTAATTGCTATGTTGGCGAGACGGCAGTGGTGGCGGCGAGACGGCGGAGGCAGTGGTTGGAGGGTTACGACGAAGTTGGGTATTCAGTGGTGATGGGGTTTTGGCTTTGGACGGATTCCGGTGGGGAGGGAGTTGTAGTAGTGATTCTAAAGAATACATCCAAAAATGCCTAGCCACTTGTTTAGAATATGTAAAATGACCAAAAAACCAGTTGCCCTCTATACGGTTGCCCACTAATAATAGTTGCCCAAAATACAGTACGTAACACGTGTCATCCTCTTATGAAACTGCCCAATATCAAAAGTTGCCCCGGGCTAAAACGAAAATTTTCAAAAATCGGGCTAAAAATGCCCAGCCGTAGGGCAACCGGGCTATAGTACTATTTACCCCTTTATTTAAACTACATAATTACCAGTACATTACAACGCGATGTATAATAGAGTCAATTTGTGTGTATAATTATTTTTATGCATGTATAGGTGTGGATTAAGTGAGAGTGAAAAAAGTTAGTGGTATAAATTTTAATTAAATTTTTAATAAATTGCATTAAGTAAGGATGTTCTAATCTCTTTTACTTATAAAAATGTTTCTTTATTTTTGAAACTTCAAATGACTTAAAATTAAGTAAAGTGTTTTTCCTAAATTACCCGTTTATTTACACTAATGGCGAGTTTTAAATATCATTCATTAAAAATAGTAACAACATCTATCACTAAATTAATAATTTTAATATTGTTAAATTCTTTAACTTTTATCAATTTTTATTTGTAAGTCTAAATTTTTGTTCTCGCAATAATTATAAATTGAACTAGTAAATGTTGAATCAAAGGTCACATCAAAACACAAGTTTGCAAATATAGTTATTTACTGCTATACACCATCATTTTATGCGAGTATTTGTCTAGTTTAACAATATTACTCAATTATTAAGTTTTAAAGTTTTAACCGAATGTTTTGTTTCTTCGTATCTAATGTGGTATGTGATGTGTATTCAAGTTACCTATTTAATAATCATATCATTGACGTGTATTGTTATCTAGATACATTTTTTCTTTAACTTTGCATAGTTAGATAACATTTTAAAATCTACTTTTGTTATAAAAAAGAAACTTTATCGAAGTATGATAATCATTTCATATTAAAGTAATTACAAGAATGAACATTATAGTGAGTGATTTTACGGGAATAAATTTTTTTTACATAGTTTACTAAAGTGACCATTTTATTTCAAAATCAACCTTTTCACTTTTAATTTCGCGTGTACAACTCGCCCCACAATTATAACCTCGCCCACAAGTTAAAAGGTAGCAAGTGGTTTAGACTTTAGAAAGCAAAAAGGATATTGTGTTCATAAAGATAGCACTTTGTCACATTTTACAGGAAATCGACTTCACAACCTCAGTCTACGAAAGTTACTGCAAAAAGGATATACTGCAATGAGGAATTTGAGCTAAAGTGGGTCACGAAAGTTACTAGGAATCATGCAGTATATATCTCATAGACAATAATGCAAAAAGGATATACTGCAATCGACTTCATGATGGACTTGTAAACTCAAGCCACAACCTCGCCCTCACTCCCACCACCACCTCGCCCACCACCTCGCCCTCACTCCCACCTCCACTTCGCCCACCACCTCGCCCTCACTTCCACCATCTCGCCCTCACTTCCACCACCTCTTCATTACCACCACCTCGCCCTCACTCCCACCACCTCGCCCTCACTTCCACCACCTCTTCACTCTCACCACCTCGCCTAGAATGTCGCCTAGAAAAATGAGAGACACGTGTGTGGTTCAAAAGTTGTCATGAATTAAATCTAACGGGTGATATGCAAAAGTTCATTTTCGTAAAAAAATATGGGCGAAGTTTATTTTCGAAAATGGATACTTGTTACGATTCATTTAAGAAATTTCCTCTTTCATATTAGTAGTTAATAAATATATAATGTGTGTGATTACACATTTTTGTTTTTTCATCTATGGTCTTTTGGTAAATCCAAAATCTAATTTCTTTACTTCTTAGAGGACGTGGAATCAATGAGTGTCTTTTACACGTATAAAATAACTTTTCATTTCTATATATTATCCACCTCTTTAGACGTTGAAACGGTTTTAAGATCATTATATTTTGTGCACTTTTTTCAACTTTGTAACATCGTCTAGAATATAATAGCAATATATGAGTATTATATTGTACTATTATAGTATAACATAATGTCATGGGGTCTATATGTGATGGAAAAATCCACCATGCCAACATTATCACCATCTTGATTGACTATAACAACCAAAGAAGAAAGTTAATTATTGCTTAAATACAATGATAGAATGGAAAACAACAACTCGTGAAACCTAGATCACAAACAACGGTATGTGGTGTACATTTTTTCAAACCATATATCATATATGTTCGACATAAATTCTAACAATTAATAATCGAGATCCGTTCATAAGTATACCGATATAAAAAGGGCAAATGATTAAAAAAAGTATCATACTTGACATCATTTTCTCTTGTGGGTAGTAAACAAAATTTTTTGCTTTTGTAGGTACTTTTCTTTTAAATTCATCTTTTTTAGGGTATTTTGCGAAATTTTTGGATATTTTTGCCCCTTTTAGCTAATAAAAATTTTTTTTCCCCGAAGGGCAAAAATGTCACACAGTACCCTAAAAATGATGAATTTTAAAGAAAAGTACCCACAAAAGCAAAAACATTTGTTCACTACCCACAAGAGAAAATAGTGACAAATATTATACTTTTTTTAAGCATTTACCCGTATAAAAATTATGAACTACTCCGTATATATGTAGTTTGCAATTGTCTGTGCATAGGACATTAAATTAAGGTGGTACTCGCTATTTTGCATAATGATTTAATCATTCGAACTTGTGACATTTGATCAGATGAGTCTATTTCACACTTGTTTTAGATAGTAATTATATTAATTAATTACTTTAGTAAACTGAGTTAGGGATTTACATATGTGTGAAACATTGGACATTTCTTTTTTTTTTTTGGAACGGCGGCAATTATTAAAACAACTAGCAAGACGCTAGAAAATTACAAAGGAGATTGTAACCAATCGATCAAAAATCAATTTAACATTCTCACAATCTACACGTATATCAAAATCGAAATGTAAAAATGTTCAACATTTGATGTAACATATCTTGACAACTGAATCAGAATAAACATTGGGCATTTCTAACCGATGGCAAAGGGTATGTTACCTACTTACCTAGTAATGTTGATATATTTATTAGGTTTTCATGCAATTAGGTAGGAAATTATATATGAATTTGAATATAAAAAGAACTAAAGAAGTGATAAAAATGTATGAATTTGACAAACTCGCATGTCCATTTGGTCACTTGTGCGGCATAAATTTTTATGCCAAGGTATATATAGTTGATTACCTCAAAGGGTCCACTAACACTCCCTTTCTTCATAATTTTATCAAAATAAAACTAGCTAGGTTGTGTTAGAAAATTATATATTCAACTACTTACTTTATCTTCATAATTGAATACTCGTATATCATTCATCAAGTGACATAGAGTAATCACTAAAATTTTAACATATTTTTGGACAAGTGAAATATAAATTAAATATATTATTCAGCAAGTGACATAGAGTAATCACTAACATTTTAACATATTTTTGGACAAGTGAAATATAAATTAAAAAGGTTGAGCTATGGAAAATTAAATATTGCCAGTTTATGGAAAATTAAATATTGCCATAGTTTTAAAACATAATAGTCAAATCAGATAGAAATATTAGGTTATGCACAATGGTGCCCCAACTCGATCATGATTTTGCCTGTCATATTAACTTTCTCTTTCCGGCGACTTTCAGACAACCAAGCTACCCCAGCAGCGACCGGGTGTTGGTCGAAAAAACTACCGAGTGTTGGTTTTTTTTCCCTCGACCGAGCACGACCGGACACCCACAATAAGCCGACCATACTCGATCGATCGAGCGACCGACCATGACCTCCCCCATTATGCATAGCCTTACTTCACTACAAAATGCCGCTTAGAAAAATACTAATGATTTTTGAAAATTGTTAAACATAACCTTAAAGGCACATTTTTTACTTCTCTCAACCGACTTTTTTTATCACTAATTATTTTGTCCATGTTCGTTCGTTTAGTTTTAATCGAATAAATACACGAACAATGTTACTATAATGGACAAATTTTCTTGTTAATGTTAGTTTATTAAGAAAATAAGATTTTTCATGTCCGCTTATGTTCATTCATTAAGTCACTAAAACAACATAAATAAGAGAATTTAAACGAACGTAAATTAATAAACATAAGTTTATAAACATACATAATATTATAATTTTTAAAATCTAAATTATAAAATAAAAAGATAATATAGACAAAATAAATAAATAAATATAAATGAAAGCTTGATCAGACATTAACGAACATAAATAAAAGAACAAGAATTTTGTTCATGTTTGTTCATTTAACTAAATAAATGTAACATGTTGTCATGTTTGTTCACTTAATAAATAAACAAACATAAACGAGCTTTTTATCTAACAATTCATAAAATCTTTACTGAACGTTTAGTTCGTTTACGGTTCTATATATTTGTAATAGCAAATACTAATTCATCAACAATAAATTATTATGTATGGGCAAATAATACATGTATGTTTCTAGAGCAAGTAAACGAATGACGTATCCAAAGCCGTGTGCGAGTTGTGCTTTGCACAGGGACTTCAAATTTTAAGGGCTTGGAGACTCAAATTTTTTTATGATATGTATATATCTTATATTATATAAAGCTTAAGTAGCCTTATAAATGTAAAAGGGTCATAATAAATGTCCCAAGAATTGGATTAAGCAAATTTGATATTGCCTCAAGCAAAATCGAGTCCTTGGATTAAATGTTAGTATGTGTACATTGATTTCAAGCAACTCAAGCGTCTCAATTAATAGTAGTTAGTCTTTTTACCTTCCCGTCCATAAGTTACAAATATTTTATCAAATATATAATGTGTCAAAAATCACACACAACAAACCACAACTTCCTCCACACCGCGTGTACATTGGGCTACAACTTATTATGGTGGTAAAGTAAGCATCATATCGTCTTACTTATTTAGCATATTGATTTATATTGTTTTATGTAAATTTCACGTGGGTTTTGTGTGTGTAACAATGTAGGACATAAAGATGGTGCTTAGGAGGTTTGGTAGTAACATCATCTTCTCTAATGGTTTAAGAGATCCTACACATCGTTGTCTTATCAATTAAGTAGAACATGCATGAACATTTTCAATTTGATCGAAAATGCAATATATTGATTAACTGTATTTAAGTTACTAACGATCAACTATATCTAATTGTTTTTTGCAGCGCGTCAAGAAGCATTAAAGAAAGAGATCGAGAAGTCACAAAAATTTTATCAAGAACAAAACATGCAAAAGGCCAATGGACAACAACGACAAAGACAACAACAACAAGAACAACGCCACGGCCACCGGTGGAATGAATACTTAGCATTCATATTAATAGTACGTCACAAATTAAACATGCAATATTTTACTTCATGTAATACCGATAAACGGGTTAATACTATTGATTCGTTAGCAAGTAAGTTTATTGAAAATAATGTGACGAACATTCAATTTTTAGTCAATAATTATTACTACACTTTGTTGGTGCATTTTAATATTTTTGCTCTTAATGTAGTTTTTTGTTTTGCGGTGTGTTAATGTCACTTTCTTAATTAAATGTCTTGAAATATTGCGTGACTTTGATGTTTGATATGACTGTGTAAATTTTGTCGATGTTACATATTGAAAATGGGGTAGTATATAATAAAAATATAATAAAAATATCTTCACACTATCATCTTAACATGAGATTCTTCTAAATTGAAGAAGTATATAAAGGAGAAGAAAATTGTGTTTAGTTAAATGT